>OU896722.1:3999040-4025040 GCA_918026855.4 Phaedon cochleariae
TTGTGTTTGATTTCGTTTTTATTCAAATTCTACTGAATTGTCCAGAATGTCGAAAGTTAAAGTGAGTTTGTCGGACATTTTTGCCTACGTAGGTATTCGTCAAAGGCCAATCAAAGAAGGCGAAGCCGTCTTCAAGGCTGGTCATATTATCTTATGTCAGCTAGATAATGAAAATATCAGCAGCTGTCAGAGTCAGAGAATATTTGGCCTATGTTTGCAAACGAGTGCTCTTACTTCACCACCCCACGAAATAACTATTAATTTGGATTGTGATCCCCACAAATGGAATTGCATTTGTACATGTAAAGCAGGAAAATCAGGGGCCCTTTACATAACCTCAAATATTCACCTTTGATAAAATCGGTCCCCAAGAAATGCTCACTGCAAACACACATCCACTTTGCAATGGGTTTTAAAATTTTTTATGAAAATTGCCACTTCTTGCATAAATCTTTGTTTTCAAGTGGAAAATAGTGCAGAGATATTTTATCTGTGGTATGACTGGTACATTGGGACACTGAGCAAATACGCCTAGTATTGAATTTCCTGACTTCTGCAGTCCGTTTTAATTCAGTCATCTTGAAACAATGTTCATTAAAGATTATCACTTAACTCAATTTGTTGTCCAAAAATCTAGTAACAAGGCGAAAACATTGAAAATAGATACACTACTACCACTTATAGCAAGAAATACTTAATATACTTTATATCGGTTCCATTGAATAAACATAGATGTCGCACCTGTAGTGCATTTCGCGAAGAGCCACAAAAAATTTCTACCTTCGTAGCGCGGGTAATTAAGGGTTAACCCTTCGATCGTCTGTGTGGTGGGGTATGATGTACCCAAGGTCTACTAAATATAGTTGCCAATATCTGGTAAGTTCGTCTATCGTTTCATAGAGAGCAATATCAGCAATAGCCGTTCGTTTCATGATATCCCATATTGTAAAGAGCAGTTTATCACTGCGATTTTAATAGGGATGGAGTTATAACTGTCGTGAGTTTTTCAGGGTATTATAGACCACACCACACAGTTGGTGTAACAAAATTGATATAGTGAGTTCAATTGCATTTTCTCGTTATAATAATGCCAAAACGTTCTCTGCACCAATGGGATAAAGACACAAGTTTTTTAGGTAAGTAGCTTTTCGAATTTAGGATGGAGTCGAATAAGAGGTTCGTATAACGATTGATTTTGTGATGATGAGATGTTATTCGAAAATGAATATGAGATTAGATGAGTTTTGTTCCGGAACTATATAAATCGGAACACACTGCCCAGCGAGCACAAACATATCCCTGGGATGTTTTGGGATGTTTTGAAAATGTTGGCATGAAGATGTTATTTTGAGACGTAATATGCACTGACCAAAGAGGTCTTTGAAGGATATTGAAGTATTGTTTTTGTTCTTCTGTGGCATTTCTTTGTTTGCCTATTGAGAGGTATCCCTGGGATGTTTTCGGATGTTTTAGAAATGTAGGCATGAGGATGTTTTTTTGAGGCGTAATATGGTTTTTGTTCTTTTGTGCCCTTTCTTTGTTTGCCCCACCACAACGTCTCATGCATGCTTACGTCACAATACGATGAATTCTGATTTGTTTTCGATTTTGTTCTTCTTGTTCGCAGTTGGCATATTCGCGTTAGCAGCGTGTCACGCCTACATCACGCTGCTAACGAACAGAAAGGAATTTGGTGAAGTTTATTGTGTTAGAAGACTTATTTAGTTTGTAATAATGACCATCAGATGCAAGATGTGTTGTTCGGTGCCTCAGTGTAATCAATATATAAAAGTACGAATTCATCAATACACAGCTTCTTCGCAGTTGCAAAATTATGCATTGTGGAGAACATTTCAAAAATTGGGAAACTCATTTCCATCAATTATATGTCTGTGTGTAGTAAGCACTAATCAGAAACCGATTAAGAAGGTTATTTCATATCAAGAAAATATTTTTATGTTCAATCTATTTTTAATGCATTTTTTCATTCAAGGGAAATGGAATCCTAATGCAAAAGTTCATTTTGACAAAAGGCTTCAGAAAAGTACCTCAAAAATGTTTTTTACAGCGATTTAATGTGCGCAAGACGCGTTGAAAATGTTCTGTTGTGTAAATGAAAAGGCTTTAAAAAGAACTATGGAGAAGGTAGTTTTGTGACATATCAAGGACATCTCTATAATTGCCGCCTGCGGCGGACATTGGCTGTTCTATAATGGTTCTATTCATGTGTGAACAGAACATCGCAGTGGAGGTTCAATGTCTCGAAATCTCGTACTTTCAACATCTCTAAGATGTTTTTGTGTTCGCTGGGTGTCCTGGTGAAAAATTAGTACAGTTTCTACATGCAAATTTTTCACGTTCAAATTGTGCTATAGGTGAACCACCGTATTTTTTTAATTTGTGAATATTTCCACATTCTATTTTTCTTATTTTGTTTTTTGTAATTTTGTCATTCGGCTTGATGAGTTTTATTTTGATTTGAGTCACATCGAATTATGGTAATTTTATAAATAAAACAGGAAATGTGGTTTTCCCATGTTGAATAATTATTTATTCTGAACAATCAAAATGTCAGCTGAAATGTTCTGTAGACAATTATGTGTAGGTACCTGAATAACAGAAAAATGTGAAAGCACAAAAAAGTAAAGTCACAATGTATGTATATAATATTATTTCTTTTGGGGTATGCCATACCCCCCACCACACAGTTCTTGTGACATTTTGGCACTAATACACAGGCACCTACCAGGAATATTCTCAGAATATCCAAAATCACCATCAACTACTAAGCAGCAACTGCAACTGTTGAATGGGGGTGAAACGAATATAATGGGGTGAAGAGGATCGTAGATTAGTATTTTAAATTGCTAACATACAACTGATCAATGATTATTATGGAAGAATCGGGTCAATCGGGGTTTCACTTCATTGTTATTTAGTCTGACAGTTCAAGATATTTTGAGACATCCAAATCCTTTTTTGCAGCTCAAGAAATTCATGACGATCATGTTTACCCTATCAAGGAAATTCATATCTATGACAAATCCAACATATTCATACAGAAATGTATCGTCCAAAGTATTTATTTTCCAAAACCAGTTCGATGGTTTTCCAAAAGAAACAGATGTGAAGCTAGTGAAAGAAGACCTACCAGCTCTCAAAGATGGAGGTGAGTAGAAAACATGATTTTCTTTCAGACGAGTATCCATCAATCTATGCTAATATTATAATACCTATTAATTTGTCTGATCGTTTGTTTGTTTGTATTGACTAGGCTCCGGAACTACTGGACCGATTCGAAAAATTCTATCAACATTAGAAGCCGACATTACCCCTGATCAACATAGGCTACTTTTTACCGCGGGAAAAAGCTCATTCCTACGGGAAAACGGGTAATATAGGACAACGGGTATTGCGATTTATACTTCCGTACTTATCTTGTTCACACCACTTCTAAACAGCTGAAACGATTAAGTTTAAATTTTATATCATTTCGATGGTTTCCTGGATGATTTGAAAATTGGAAGTGGTAGGTGGGGCTGCTGTCAGTACGTCAAATACTAAACGGTTTGGTCGATTGGGTTGATATTTTCAATAGGTAAAACAAAACGAAAATACAAAAGATACTGAGAGGATAACAATAGGTGTAAGTATAAAATAGTAACTGTGCCCAACATAAGCTTGTCAGGAGCAACCATACCTTTGAAGACATCCATTTCGATGCTTCGTATTACTATCAGCAATAACCTTTCTTGGGAAAATTACGTGAGATGAATTGCTAAAAGTGTATCCCAAAAACTTGGTTTTCTGTTTCGGGCCAGGAGCTATTTCACTTCCAGTCAGCTGCTTATGATCTATAAGGCACAGATCCGACCTGTCCTGGAATACTGTTCCCATATTTGGAGTGCAGCACCCAAACATACCCCGAAACTGTTGGATGCTGTCTAAAAAAGGGCGATTCATCTCGTGGGTGATGCCTCGCTCACAAACTCACTCACTTCTCTGGAACACCGTAGAGAAGTTGGCGATCTGGCTCTATTTTATAGATATTTTCATGGACGATGCTCTTCTGAAATATCAACAATTGTTCCTCCATTGGCAGTCCCCGCGAATTAACCCGTCGAGTTGAGGCTTCGCACCCCTTCGTGGTCACATTGGAGACCTGCAGAACATCTCTTTCCAAAGACTCGTTGCCATCAAGGGAGATGTGAGGCATATTACCTCCAGAAATTTAAGAAGAACACCAATTCCTACCTTATTTCCCTTGGTTCTCACGATGTTCTCTGAACATTACAGGATATTCCTTTTCGTGGGAACGAGAACATCACAGCGATATTTATTTTTCTGAATTTTATCGGACTTGCTCCACCAATACAGAAGCCGAATTGACCCACACGTGACCAACCGACCTCGTTTTTTAGGTGATAAAATCTTTGACGTTTATAACGACAATTATGTCGGAAGCCAGAATGATGGATGCAGTGTGAACAACTCTCGCGAGTCGCTCATTTACTGTCTCATTCGTGAATATTCATACGAATACAACTCCTGATACTATTTTGCCTGGAAATATTCGTCAATTGACAGCTTGCTCATGTTATTTGGCTCATGGCATTGTTCCAAAACTTCTCGCCTACGGCTCGGAAGTTTTGACAAACAATGTCATTCGGCGAAATTATTAGGCAACAAGGTGTCGTAACAGTCGCCGAATAATTCCGGCAAAATAGTATCACTTTGTAGTATTACTTATGAAAAAAACCATCATTAGATTGGTACCCCACTAAACATGATACATAACAAAAATATTTTTCAGTTATAAGTTTTGTGATATTGTTGGAATAACATTGCGATAATGTCCTTCTGAAGTATCCAACACAATATTATGAAGTAAAACGTTTATGAGACATCGCATCAATATTGACATCGATATCATTAGATAATATTGTGATATATTGATTTTAGGTTTATCAGATATATCTCAGACAAAGTTGTTATGTTATTTGTGCAACGTTCTTGTTTCACCACCTCATAACGTAGCTTACATGTATACATGATACAAGGGTATAATATTTATTTTTTCACGGCAAAGAAACCTCGTCAACTGTCAAAAGTCAATTCAATTCCATTCCAGCCATTTTGTTTGTTGTCTATTATGGTGAACAAGCCAAATAGTGTGATCAGTGAAAATATTGATTTTTAGGTATTATTCGTATAGTTATCAAAGTAAGTGAAGAACTAAACAAGTATTGGACTCAAATTCGAAACAACAATGAATTGCTCATGATAACTACCTACTTATATTCCAGGTTTGCTCTGCTGGGATATAGAAATGCAACCAATATGTATCTGCATTTCATAATATGTGAAAAAGAAGGAGGGATTCGTGAATACGGATTGTGTTAATATTTTACGAATTACAAAAATAATGGATGAGTTATATATCATAGCTAGAAGAAAAACATAGAATAGAATTTCAAAATAATTTAGAAAACTCCCAACAACTCGTATAGAAATATATTTACCTATTACTTTTCAGAATTTCAGTAAGGGATCACTGGATTATGCAGAAATCATATAGCTGGACTGACTAGATTTATGAGGCAGAAAATCTAAAATGATACTTAGGAAAATAGTGGTAAATCTGTCTCAAAATATCACTGGGTAACTATAGATCATACGTATAGTTTTTCAGGAGTTCGGTTAGATCAATTCATCTTAGGGAAAGTTCATCTTCTCTAATGTCTCTTCTGAAGATCATTCAGATGATTTTCTTGATGATTCCAGACAAAATAGACATAACCTAAAAACTCCTAGAAACTGATTAGAATGTTAATTTACAATATTGTTTAGATGTTTTGAGTAACATTAAATATACGTTATGAAGTAACATTGATTTTATGTGATTCCTGATATATTTATATAATATTTACCATCAACCATTACCATTGCAATATTTATACGAGGCACATACGTCGATTGCCGCAACGTTAATGTGATATCAAGCATATCTCTAAATAACATCACAAAGTCACATTGTAATATTACATTTATGTTTGAGTTATGTTATTATGTTAAGTGGGACCTAGGTGAATAATTTTGAATTGAAAGAACAAGATTTATCAAAAAAATATATTATTTATATAAAATGAAACACACTTATAAAAAAGTACTTGAGCCTGAAAAAGTTTTGCACAAGAAGTATATTCATCATTAGAAATACACCAGATATTATCGGGTGTGGTAAACAAGAGGTAAAGGAGTACAAGAGCTAGAAAAGAAAGCAATATTTTCTTGAAATGGTACCAACTGACAATCATTAGCTCCCATAGGTCAGGTCACAATTTGAGGAAGTAATTTCTTTACGAAGTCCGCGAAATGGCGGCTGAAAATATAGCAATGAAGTTGAAATATTAAAACATTTTCACGAATTCGGATGGAACCATAACCACACAGTATGCATTGAATGTGTTGTTGTTATTTTGATAACCTCGAAATTGGGGAATCAGGGAGCAGGCCGAGAAAACAATAGACTAAACAAACAATTACAATTATATTATTCATCATTTCTTCATTTGACTTTTTTTCCGCAGGATGGATGCTTCCATCTTAGTTTGAAGCATTTGATTGAAATCATTCCTCCTCTTTATTCTTTGATATTCCTTGAAAATAACATCAACCTACATCGGGATGAATCATAATTTTGTGTAAATTTCATTATCAGAATTATTTGATACACTCTGATCACAGAAGATGAACGTCGAATTCTGTTAGAAATTCCATATTTTGCGATTCGCATATATAAATTTTGCGGAATTCATGCAAGCATGAACATATAAAGTTGTTGACTTGTTCAGTTTCTCTCAATTCATTACAATATTAATTAATGTTCGGTATCATGTTAATTGGGCAATGAAAGAAAGTGTGTTCTAGATCCTCAAAAACGTCCACCATAAACAAAGGACGATGGTACGCCAAAATTGAAACCAACTTCCCAATGAAGCCCTGGTACTCCAAATACCTACTTTATTTTGAGGTTAGAATAGTCTTCTTCTGATTTTATAATGCATATTTGGTCTCTCCCAACTCTGGGTCAGAAGTTAGTTAGTATTTCAGTAAAATGATAAATTTGGAAGATAAAATACATCAATTGCAAGAAATTCCACAAAAAATTGTTACATAAAAAGTGCATACTCTGTACCCAATATTGGTATATTCCAGGGTCCCAAGAGAAAAAAGAACATTCTATAAAAAATAATTGAAGGTAATTTTATAAAAACATGTGCGTCAGAACAAGTTGACAAATAGGTGACAAAACAACAGAATCTTAAATGATGGCAGTTAACATTTTCCAAAGGCAAATGACATTTGAAAGATTAACGTAAAACAGTAAGTTTAAATAGGGATTTATTGAAATATGGCGCAGGTTAGAGGTAAACTCAAGCAAAAGATGGGGTAAATTAGCTATTTGGTTGATTTTCCTTAGTTATTTTAAAGGCTTTAGATGAATTCAATTACAAACTTTGTTCTTGAACAATATGTAATATTTAAAGTATTTTTGTAGCCGATACTGTATAGTTTCACAAAAAAAAACATTTTTATTCTTACATTGGATTAATCGTCATGGAATTTCTCCTCTAGTCTCAATTTTTTTTTGTGTCAATGCAGAATTCAAATAATTATTGAGCATTCACATTTTAAAAAAATCTATCTGAAACTATCATGATTTTCGAGTTTCTCACACAATTTTTGGATTACCAAGAGATCTAATTGGCATTCCAAATTGTGTAGGACTCCTCCACCCATTTGAGCGTTTTTCAAATCCTTCGTAAAGCCAAGCAAATTATCTGAGTCGTCTTCTTCTTCAATATAATCACCTAAAAATCAATATTCCACTATCATTTCTTTTGTTTATCTCTTGGAGCGCACGAAAGGTAATTCTAAGAACATCGTGCGTAGGAAGGATAGGGAGAGGAGGTAGGTATTAGATTTTTTTTTATTTTGGAGGTTATAAGTTCCTGGGAATACTTTCATTGGCAAAGAATTCTAACGAGTTTTGATAAAGGTTTGTTCGACTTATCTCAAGGTTGACAACGAATGGATGTGCTGACTGGGCTTGTCGAGTTCGTTTGACTTGTATTGATATCCATACAGAATGTCCCAGATATGGGGAAGTTCCTTTTATTCTGATGTTCATTTATTCGTGAATTTTATAACAAAATCATTATACAGGGTATCCCAATTTGGGCACTTTTATGGGGTATCTCCCTTATCAGTAAAGATAGAGCATTGCGGTTTTCGCGACGGTGTGCTACTTTTTTATGAATTACAATACAATTATTTTCAAAAACAAGCTCAGAATTTCAGATTTTCAAAAATTTTCTTCTGTGTCTAATTATAATAGGTAGGCTATGGCTAATTTGTTTGGAACAAAAAGCAAAATGTCAAAAACTTCACGCGCTATTGTCAGTTTCTGATTATTAGTGAAATATTTTTGCTGTTTTGGTACCTATTTCTAATTCCCGATACAAAATATTTAATTTATTTTACAACAATGGCGGTTTACGATATTAATGAAAAGTATGATATAATGGTTTGTTTTATACAATCTAATGAAAATCCGCAAGTGAACCACTCTGCTGACAGATGGCACTACCTGACATGGTGGAGTGGATTTTTCCACCGACCTATTCAACTGTCAGCAGTACTTGTAGTACCACTCTGTAGCGTATAGACGTAAGGGTCTGTACGTGTGACTATAGATGGCAGAGTCATACAGTGTGTGTCGCGATCTCTGGATCCTACCTTAGAGCTTTGCCACTAGATGGCCACAACATGACTATAAATTCATGGTATACCTTGCGTCTTCGAAATACCCGAAGCGTAGAGTTGTCCCAGTTGTCAGCAGACCGAGAGCGGCTGATAGGACCTAGTGGGTCGAAACAGTACTGTCCTGCTCCTGCTGACAATTGGGGCAGCTCTGTTCATCCTGGATCTCTTAGTTATGAGATCTAGCAATTACGATTCAGTATAATAGTAATTTTCCAAACAAGTGCGGAAAGTGATACTTTCCCGCACGCGAATGCCGTTGACCCGAACGACTCGAAGCGGGCAAGCAGTATTCTGCATCAGGTGGCATTATAGAGATAACCAGGCGAATAAGTATGTCCTCTGGAGAATGTGAAGGCCTTCAAGAACAGAGAGGTTCTTGTAAAGTTTAAAAAAATTCCAACACCTACCTCCTCTCCCTATCCTCCAGAGGAATGCACGATGTTCTGAGAACATCATAGGAATTTCATTTCGTACGCTCCAAGGGATAAAAAAAGGTGGAGAAATTATGTATGAGAGGGTGATGGTGCTTCTGTGAATAGGAGTTTAGGAAAACCTTGTAAATAACATTCCAACTAGAGTGGGACTCGATAGAGTTGATGATATGATAGTTGAAAATCTTGCAAAAGTGAAACAAAGATGCATGAAGTGAAAAAGTCGAACATTATTCATAATATGTGTTAAATGTCAAATACATCTAAACAAAGATTGCTTCAGAATCTATCAAGGATAAAATAATTTAATTAAAAAAATCAACTACTTACCAGTTCAAGCCTATGTTGTCATATGAATATATGTCATTTTTGGTGATATATTTTTTGACCTTGGAAGATTTTTTCGAATGTTGGATAATGAATACATTTTCAGAAAAAAATTGTCCAATAACTGTTTTTTTCGATAAGGCCGTAAATGGGGTAAAATGATTCGCATTGCTGGTGTTGTTGATGTAAATACTTGTGGTAACTTAAAATAAACGCGCTTTTTTGAAAGTTCGTCTGTTGAACGGGCGAAACTTTGTAATTCTATGCCAATATGCCAATGAAAGTATTCCCATGAACTTATAACCTCTAAAAGTTTTTAAAAAATCCATAACCTACCTCCTCTCCCTATTCTTCCTAGGAATTATAGAAATCCCCTTTCGTACGCTCCAAAATATGAAAAAAACACTGAGGAAATTTTTAAATAATCAAAATAGGGTACCAATGAAAAAAAAACAGTTTCTTACCTTTGCCGTTCAAACTTTCCAAGAAATCTTTGACAGACTTATGACCGTTTTGATGCGCCATCGGAGTCAAAATACCGGTCGGCCTTTTTCCTTCCTTAGCTCTACAAAAAGAACAGTTGCATATCCCCCTACAAACTGGACAGTGCCAATTGGGGTCTTTCAATGCCTCAGCGGCATTTTCACCGTATCTAAAATGGAAAATATTGGAGGCTATATTCCGAATTCAATGGGGAAGTTTCTGAAATTGAGGTTTTCATCTCATTGTGAAGTTTGAGAAAGTTTCCTACAGGGTGGGGTTTTCATCTCATTGTGAAGTTTGAGAAAGTTTCCTACAGGGTGAGTCATGACTAACCATAGTCCAATAAATGAAGGAGGAAAAAAAGGCAAAGTTAACGTTAATTACGCACTATTTTCATCTTCCGGTTGAAAGTAGCTTTTGGTACCTCATTAAACATGAGACAAAGTTTGACTGGAAAACGCGTGCGATGGCGGAGAAAATGGCCCCAAAAGATCAGGAAAATAGGTTTTCAGCCAATATCTCCTAAAATATGGCAGTTAGAGATTTTCGGTTCAGATAAAAATCAAAGTTCAGTTAATTTTCTACAAGAATGGTCCTCATCATTTTTCTCGAAAATTTGTCCGGTTTCGAGAAAAACGGCACGAAGCGCACCTCGAATAATGAGCTTCTGTGTTGTATGCCGGAGAGCACAGTCCGTGTATTTACACATCGGCGGGGGGACAAATTATTCAATAACTTCGTTAAAAATGCATATTTTCTCATGATTCAAAGTTCATGTGAAAGAGGAATTCTGCGTGGCCGCATGGTTTGTAGCAGACGACCCGAGCGCCACGTAGAGCACACACGCGGCGAACGACGGAGGAACGAAAGTAATAAATTATAGCGTGTACATTTAGATATACTGTTTTTTTTTTCGGGATATCAAAGGTATGACTTATATACATCGATGGAAAGGTGAGAATTCCCCCGTTACACTAGTTAAGGTGTTAAAATGTTAGAAATGAAGAGCACGGAGAAAAAAAAACACCGAAAAAAAGTGCGTTTTTTCCTTGACCCCGCTTTTTCTAATTTTATTGAAAAATGGACGACTTCTTCTAAAAAGTAATTGCACAATCGAAAAGTAGTCCTTCTTAGCTTTCAAATGATGTACCATAGAAACCAATCGGATCATGTATAAATTTTTAATTGATGGTTGTTCACAACATTTCCCCGCGCTCCAAAAACAGCAAAAAATTGGGATTCAATAAACAAAGATTAAATGAAAATTTTAAAAAATTAGAGTATACAAATTTCAGGGATGACAAAGGACCTTATGAGGACCCATAATCAAGAGAATTTTGAGTAAATTAGTGCAATACGAAAAAATAGGAACAAATTCCTGGCGAGGTCAGAATTGACCAAGAGCAGAATGTTTGACCCATGTTCCGATATGGCCAAAAGAGTCAAGCGTGACTCAATTCACAGGGTATGATAGCAGCAGAATTCCTCTATCACATGAACTTTGAATCATGAGAAAATATGCATTTTTAACAAAGTTATTGAATAATTTGTCCCTCCGCCGATGTGTAAATACACGGACTGTGCTCTCCGGCATACAACACAGAAGCTCATTCTTCGAGGTGCGCTTCGTGTCGTTTTTCTCGAAACCGGGCAAATTTTCGAGAAAAATGATAGAGACCATTTTTGTAGAAAATTAACTGAACTTCAATTTTTATCTGAACCGAAAATCTCTAACTGCCATATCTTAGGAGATATTGGCTGAAAACCTATTCTTCTGGTCTTTTGGGTCCATTTTCTCCGCCATCGCACGCGTTTTCCAGTCAAATTTTGTCTCATGTTTAATGAGGTACCAAAAGCTACTTCCAACCGGAAGATGAGAATAGTGCGTAATTAATGTTAACTTTTTCCCTTTATTTATTGGACTACCAGCCAAAGCCAACGGCGGATAGAAGTCGAGGTGAGTTGATATATATGTGAAAAAATAGTTTTTGCCTATTCGTAGCAGAAATACAGGGCGTTACTTCACTGGCGGATCTGAGGGGGGGGGCCATGGGGGCCATGGCCCCCCCCAGAGCTCTGAATAAGTGGTTGATATTGGTTCAACAATCAGTCTGGATATGCAACCAAAGCTACGTTATACAAACCAAAATTATTCGTATTCGTAGTTTTCGTATTGAATGGTTCCTCAAACACTCGAACATGCCAAATCAACTCTTTTTTGAATTTCATTCATTATCATATACAAATATTATATAGAAATATTCTTGTATGCAGTGGGAATATGGGAAAACGACACAGGCGTTCAGATCAAAGGGCGGCAAAACAGATAACGATAGAGGAAAAATAATTATTTTCAAGGCCGGGGCTTCAGTAAAATGCAAATTAGCGGTAAGCGGTGACCAGTGGCGGTGAGCGGCAAGAATCAAAAACAAAGGGAATAACTGAAATAAGTAGTTGTTTTTTATCCGAAACCGCAAAAAACACCAATTGGTTTCGAAAGAAAAGGGTGAAAAGGGTCATTTCACACTTTAATTACATCATTTCTTGAAATTTTCATTACACTTCCGATCAGTGTTGCCTCATCAGAAAGAAGTTTTTCTTCGTTGAGGCGGATAAAAAGTTGGCTCAGATCTACTATTTCGGAAGATAGGCTATCTGGTTTAGCTATTATTAACGCTCATCCGGACATTGAGTTATCAACAGATTTGCCAACAGTGGCCATAGGCATGTAGATTTTGTTTTATGAACATAATTCAATAAGCTTATGTTTTATGCGTTTAATTATGAGGTTTACTTATCAGTTAAATTGTGGATTTGTGTTTTTGTTTGTTTAGTCACATTTTTATCCATCACATTTATGTTATCCTGGAGTGAGCTCCGACCACCCGAGGTGGTGCTGTAGGTTTTTCCGGATTTTCCTGCAGCTGAAAAGTGAATACTCCACCAAAAATCAGTGAGTGGCCACGGAGCGCCACGGCAAATAAAAGTAATATCCATCCTCTACCCGCATCTCTTTTCTGGAGATTTGAAACACATTATACTTTGGTCTTTTCAGATGTTTTTTCTACTCTGCTGTCCCTGAACATTTTCATACCAAAACCATTCCCTGTGCAAAGTTTCACCCTAAACGAAAGTGATGAAGTTAAAACCATGGGCTTTGTGCTATATATATATATATATATATATATTCATATACATATCATTCATTATTCATGTGGTTTCAATTACTTTGGTTTCAAAATTCCATTAACTCACGGCCCATGGCCCCCCCCCTGAAAAACTGCCTAGATCCGCCACTGCGTTACTTGTATTCGGAGCGACAATTCGATGAACGATATTTCAGCAACATCCCCATGTTATCGCCTGAAATTCATCAGCAACTTACCTCTACAGACACTCCATAAGATGACCTACTATGGAAAAAAATTCCAGTGCCGGACTCGGAAAATTAATTTTCGTTATAAATGTCATAATTTATTTCGACTTTCTGGATCGTATTTTTGGAAAACTCTCATAAGAATCAGAAAGATCAGGAAAAACACAAGTGTAGCTTTTCATTTTGTACGGCACACTTCGACCAAATCGTTAAAAAAATATCTAATAAAATACCGATGAACGTTTCCATGATTTCGTACGAGTATATTGTAGTCAAATTCATTTAAATCCATTTCTTACATATAGGTGTATCATAAGAGTTGGGAAGATGCTCTATTCGATGAAAAAATTCAGGACCGGACTTGATTTTCTGGAAGAGACCTTTGAAATATGGACATAAATAATTTCCAATTGAAATCTGCTTCTACATGTGGAAATGTGGAAACATTGTACTCAATATGAGGAATTATCACTAGGGTGAAAGATTTACATCCAAATCAGATATATGTGCCTACTCATACTACATAGAGGACCTTTTGAAGAACTATTGAATATGATCTCATTGCATGTGAACTCTCTCAATCATCGAATTTAATTGTGAGTTTGGTGTTTTCACGATTTAGAAAGCACTGAAAAAAAAAGGCGTGATGGATGTAAGCAAATGGATTGAAATAGGTATTCCATTTCAACAGGATGGGGCACCTCCACATTACTCAATACAAGTTAGAGAATACCTAGACAACCAATTCTCTAATCTGGATAGGTCGTGGAGGCCATCATTTTTGGCCTTCTAGGTCTCCTAACAGTATCAGACTATTATAGTACTATTTATAGTACCTGCGTAGTTTTTTTAGTTCAAGTTTTCTAAGTTAGCTCAAAGTCTTTGTGTTTTGAAGCACTATCTCTTATATGTAAATACTCCTTGCTGTGTTTGTAAGAGAGAAATCTTAAATAAATTATCTATGGAGACATATGAAACGATTGGTATATCAGATTGAAGTCAACACCAGAGAGGAACTGAAAATGTCCAGAAATTAGAGAAGGATATTTCGAGAATCTTCGTTAAAGATTGTTAAGGTATAGACAAAGCTTTTTCGAAAATTATAATTGTTTTGTAGTTTTTTTCTAAAAATCAAGTCTGGTCCTGAGTTTTTTATCGAAAAAAACCTTTTCTATAAAAAAAATGAATTTCTCAAGTCCGTCTTTGGGATTTTTTCCATAGTAGGCCATCTTATGGAGTGTTAGTAGGGGTGGGTTGCTGGTTGCTGGTCATTTTCAGACGATAACATTGATACATTCGTGTGAAATATCGTTCGTCAAAGATTCGCCCCGAATTCAAATAATGTCCTGTATTTCTGTTACGAATAGGCAAAATATATTTTTTTACACATAAATATCAACTCACCTTGACTTCATCTATCCGCCATTAGGCTATGGCTAGTTAGTTATGACCCACCCTGTATACAGCCTGTCCCGCTTTTCATGAATGCACCCTAATATCTCAGTTATTAAGGATGCGATTTTCTTGACATGTTGGTGGTGATTGTATGTTAGAACAATGAAGTATTTAGCATAGTGAACAGTTGCATTTACCATAGGCGTGCGATGTTGAGGGGTACAAAAAAGGCATTTATTCGGGAAAAGGATATTAGGGCTCATTTCAATTTATTTCAAATACGAACAAGCAGACATTCTGGCACGAAAAGGAACATCAACTGATCGGACCAGAACCATTCTGCGGCATTAGAAATTCTTATTTCCAAGAAGAACTTAATGAAGCTGAAGAAGCAATGAGAGTAACACAATTTTTACAGTGACAGATAGCATTTATGTCATTTTTCTTCATCTTGTGTTGTCAGAAAATTATAAATCTTTGGAAACATCGTGATTTGAAGTCTTCTAGTGGAAAAAATTGAAATCCATCAACAATTATGTGATTAAGGCATTCATCTCGGCATTCATTGAACTGTCTTACCGACCTACACTCAAGCATTTATTTGGGTTGAAATTAACCCAACATTCATATATCGAGTTTTGTTGTTATTAGGAAATTAACTCAAAAAAAGTCAATTTCTTCCGTTTGATTTTCAGGCAACAGAATTCTCATTGAAATGTTTACCTTGGCAAAAATAAGCTGTGATGCATTGATAAATGATAAATAACCACAAAATTAAGACATCCAGCATCAGTCTGGCACTTCCAACTCACGCAGTTTGTGTTTCAATAGTGGTAAAGAAAAATCGTCAGACGAGTGGAAAGTGAGTGCCAAAACGGGTTGAAGTTGTCAGTTGGCAGAGTGTCGGTAAAGATCACTCCCACCCCTCCATTTCTCTGGCAGACATTGCAAAAACGGCAAAAAAGATTTACGCCAGAACGTCGGAAAGTATTGAAAACGTGAAACAACGCCAAGAAATTGTGAGGTATGTCAGAATCGTCTGTAATTTCTTGGTGAACGCTGGTAAACATTTTTTCTACAAACTTTTAAACAGTAATACTGGATAATACTATCATTTCAATTTCAATTTCAATTTACAGAATTACAGAAGTTTGAACAAGCCAGATATTTTCAGGTTTTTTGTTCATTCATGGGTTCATATTGAGGTTTATATGAACCTTGGACATTGAGTAGAAAAAAATCTCACTAGGTATATCTACAGCTGTAATAGGCAACTATATTTTTATTTAGTTTAAAAAAAATCAAGTCAAAACAAAGAATCATCCAAAAAATTAGCAAGCAACAGCCAACTACATTTCCATTTTGTTATGCCAAAAAATTAGAGAACAAACTCAACAACAAATGTATTTCTGAAAGGAAATTTGAAATTATCATGAGTTGATTCGAAATATGCTCGGAAATATGCTTGATAACAGTGCATTCTGTCAAAACAAAATAAAATTGTCTTCTACTTTCAATGTATTGAAAAGTGAATAAGTTCCAGACAAAAATATTTAGCAATTTTTCAGCAAGTGGCCCATCTTTCACTGAGTTTTCACATTGATTTTCCACTTGGTTTTACATGAAATTTTACCTGCCTGACTTTCTTCTGTAAAATAATATCCACTGGATCTTGTGAGGCAATAACCTCTATCTTTAGAAGGAAGCACTTTATATCATATTTATACAGGGTTATCCGAATTGAGTGGTAACTTCATTATCAAAAATAGTACATTGCTTGAATCAACAACTAGCAGAGCAAGTCTCTTTTGAATATAGGCACAAAAAAACAAATGGGCAGTGTTCTCAGAACATTTTTTACATAAACATCTTTGTCCTTTATATTATTTGATACATTATAAGTAACATAAAACTTTCTAGTTTTCAATGAATAAAAACAAAAGGAAATGTCTTTTATTGAAAAATAATTATAGTTTGGTGATTGCTTCAATAATAAGAAAGTTACCAAGTTCTGCAGACACTTGCCTTTGATAACCTTGTACCTCAGCCTGTAACCTGTACCTACTTATAAAATATTACATATTTTGGTAATTTTGCACTTATCATGTGATGGGTTTTTTTTCCAAAAATTTTTTGGTACTTATGTATTTTTGTCTGAAAAACACGAATTTGATAATGAAAATGTGAACAAACCATTATTTATTAGGATATTTTCACTATAAAGTTACAAATTTCACCTTCTTTTCCACCTGTCTTCTGGATCGAATTTGGAACAATTTGCCCTTCTTTTTCCATCATTGGACAATTTATATATATCACACAATGTTGAATGATGAAATATGATTTTCTTGTGATTTATCCATGTTTAGTGAAAAGAAGGAAGAATATCATTTGAAATAATGGCGTGTGTAATGTCATTCCAAAGCAATCTATTGACATTTGACAACTGGTATTTGGATTGCCTATGGATTAAATGGTGGTCATCTGGTATATGCTTCATATGCTTGCTCACTCAATAGGAAAAACTCACTATAAAAATCATATTTCCTGTTGAATTTTCCATCTTAAAATGTGTCATTGAAGTACATCATGAGTATATAAAGTGTCTAATGACAAAATAAAAAGAGCAAGTACCTGTAAATGCATCCAACACAAGGGGGAAAAGAAGGCAAAATTTCGAACTTTTTCTTGGAATATCTTGATAAATAGTGGTTTGTTCACATTTTCATTATCAAATTCTTTTTTTTAGACAAAAATATGTAGGTACCAAAAAAAATTTTTGAAAAAAAAAACCATCACATGATAAGTGCAAAATTACCCATATTTTGCCAAGATTATGGAGAAAATTACTCTGGTGATATAACCTGTTCAACTTCTGGATAACCTTTGCAAATTGACTATGAAGTGGAATCTTCATAAAAATGCATGGATCAAATAAATAAATATAATTGAATTGAGCTGTTATTACTCACCTATTGAACAAACAAACTCCACAAAACTGCCCTCTAATACCAACACATTCATTTCTCCTGCAACATGTTTTCTGATCTAGTTTTTTGTCTACATTGATGACAACTAGATCCCATAGCAGAGTATTGCTTGATGGAAACCCTCATAGCAATTTTACTTATCATTGCTTCTGTCACCTCTTCCACAGGAATGATTGGAGGCCTCTGAGTGGTTCTCCTCTTATTATTAATTCTAGGTTTCTTTGGCCTATAAACAACATCTTCAAGATCCCTGTAATCATAATCATCCATGTCATCATATTTCTTTCTTTTGAAGGTTGTTTCATCAACCAAGTCATCTTTAGTGTAAATGGGTTCTTTATCTAGTAGCCTTAATGATCTTCGAGTTTCTACAGGTATGGTGATGTTTCCAAAATATGTGAAACCTGTATCTCCATGTGATCTTCTTATTTTGGGTTTGTATGATGGTTTAGAGCTGGTGTTTCCTTTATTATTGAAAATTCCAATGGCGTCTATGGCTTCTGCGAAATCGGGGTCATTCATGAACGATTTGAGGAATTCATCCCTTTCTTTGATATTGTTTTCTCTTTGGATTTCTGCTTCACTCTTGAGTCTTGGTGTGACAGGTTCAAAGAATTCTGTGGGATTCGATTTCGGAGATGTATCAGTCATTTTTGCACCATAAAAAAGTTTTAAGAAATAATCACATCAATGTTGTTATCAACTGAGATGCTCAAATTGGAAGGTTTGTGTTTGCAATCCTATTCTGGTTGAGTTTGCTTGGATTAATATAAATAGGTACACACATTTCTCAACAAAATTCTCTCAAATCATCATCACTTCCATTGAAGTGAATTCATTATTTCTGTATCGCAGTTCATGAACAAGAGATTCAAACAGGCAGAAACCAAATTACCATTCGTCTGATTTGAGTATTTTGATCAAAAGTTTTGAGATTTGAATTTGAAGTTTTGAGGTTAGTGTTTAGTAGAACGCACAGACACAGAACACATAAAACACAACACATCAAAGATTTCAATGAAAATGCTTGGTATGCCGACCGGCCGGTCAGCAGATTACCTTTCTACGAACGTCTTAGGGTAGGATCGTAAAAAGGTGTTGGCTTCATTATTTTGATACCAGACCGACATCAGTGAATTATTATCATGACACCCAGAGATACCGGAGGTCAACGAATCTATTAGACAAGTCATAATATCTAGAACTTTGAATAGAACACCCTTTAGTCCCCGAATATTGAAATTTCCTTTCGATTTCTAAGACAATTGCAGATCCGAGTGTGATATTTTCGAAAGTTTTCACGCCATGTGAAGAAATCTAATTTCAAAAGATAGATGCTTTTTCGATAATGTGATCTGAAAATATACATATATTCAATAATTTGTCCAAATTACTGACCTGAATATATGGAATACATAGAAAACGATGTTGGTCTGAGACTGCGACAATCAACAATATTCATATATCTATATCAACCAACTGCACTAGCTATTACTAGGGTCCCTTGATGCAAAGTGACGTATTTGTTATCTAAACAAGTCAACTGGATGTTCTCATCAGTTATGCAAGATCTGGTCCAAGAGGGACCAAGAAAAATTCAAATTCAAGAATAATTCGTACGTCCCTGGGACATCCTATGGACATCCAATTGATATCTCTCAGAGTTGCTGAGGATTTAGGTTTTCGATAGTTGTCTCAGGTAGATTCCTCAAGGACGTCCCTAGTTGGTCCACGGTACCAAATTCGAACGTCCTATGGACGTCCTGAATGTCCCGACAGGACGTCCTAAGGATATACATGGGACATTATTGTGTAATTAGGGTTGGATATTCCAGAGGCACGACATATATATTCTAGGAATATTTGATGGATGTTCGGAATATACCCTTCTCCCTCAACATATTTAGAGAATTCTAAGAATATCTAGTGCTGTCTGGGCTGATGGATTATAGGTGAACGATTTCAATATCACAATTTGTCACTATACTGGTCCAGTGCTGGCTGGATTATAAATGAACGATTACAATATGACATACAATAATGGACCGACAGAGCACTCTGTCGACTGATCATGCATTATTATTGGGCCAGAAGGCGGCCAGATATTCAATGTTTGCTGGGGCTCTTCAATTCCTCTTCAAAAATGTCTACTATTTTGTCAAATGATCAAAGAAAACGCATAGCACTGTTGTTTGCTAGCCCTCATCTTTTGCTTCCATATATACATTATTTGGACATTCATTTGTTGCAGAATTCCTAACAGAAGCTGTTTATTTGAGCGTTGATCCGTATATGAGAGCTTACGCGCCGAGGGTAAAAACTGGTAAAACATTTATGGGATCTCAAGTTGCAAAGTGAGTAAATGAATAAGATACATCAATATCTCCTTTGAATATCAGCTGGATATATTTCATGATATATGTGATTTTTCACGAAAGAATATAGATATAATAGCTGTTCTTCTTGTAATACAGAATATCCATGATGTATATAGTATATTTATATTCACGATGGAAAATGAGCGTACGCCACTTGGCGGGATTGTTGAAAGCTGTCAAAGTGATTTGTTGACACTATTTTCATTGGATCACAAAGGTGCTCACATATGTTTTTCATTTAGTTTTGCTCATTGGTCACATACATAATGATCGACAATGGTAGATTTCGGGAGAAAAACCACTACTTTCCCGGCTGATGCCCACATAAAACATTGAATCATATCCTCCCAAAATCTATGCATCGACTCGTATAAACGAGTATACTGATACAAGTGTTTCTTTCCTTCTTTTTTACTCAGATGGCGTTAGTCTCATATTGTTTATGAAGGGCGCCTGTGAGGAAATATAATGCCGACTTGATTTTTGTTTGGGTAGGCTACGCATAGTCGGCGGTCTTAGGACTGCTGGCTGGAGAGTGGGTTATTGGGATTTCGTTAGTGTCAGTTTGTACTGAATCTTGGTAGCAAAATGTAATAGAATGTAATAGATTTGAAACAATGCGCGGCAAATTTGAATCTCCCTATTATAATTTTACAATAGGAGATTCTTTGGTTACAATGTATACCGTAGAATTTTGGACTGTCTAGGAAAAATGAAGGAAAAATAAAAAACAACACAGACTCAATTCCACAATAAATAAAAACTGAGAATAAAATAGGAACTGAAAAAGCTAAATGAATCAACTCAGTCTCATGCACAAAACGTTTAGCTTCTATATGACAAGATGAATAGGTATTCTATTTTCAACTAATAACATTGTATTTCTAGTGAGAATAACTTTTTGGGATTTTGAATTTCATATATAAGGACAAAATATAGATACATGGATAATAGCCGAGCGAAAAATGTGAATAATGAAAATCTCAAATCATCATGATCTCCAAAAACAGAATAACATATATTTTACTTTCATTATTCCAGATTTTCTGGGATTTTCTCTCCTCGTTTCTATAAGATGGAAATAACCTACAGACAGTATTTATATTTTACTCGTTCATTTTTTCATACCTCGCTTTGAGTCGTCACCAAATGAAATCGGTATTATCAGAATATTAGGCTAGTTATTATGTCTTGGTTTTTAGTTTCGGAATTGTGAAAATCCTTCATAAGAAAATCGACAAAACTATTATAAGAAGAAATAAACTCAGTTACAGAACACAAAACACAAGTTTGAAAAAATTACCCCACTAACGTTGCCGTTTTATCCTGACGTTGCCCTCAAACTTGAATTATTACCTCCAGTCAAAGTGTAATAGATATTGGCTGTTTTCGTCAATGTAGTAATACCGTAATAACTGAGACGCGATTGTAATAAAAATATTACAATTGTAACAACAATCCCAAGCCAAAAAGAAAAGGAGACTGCCCTACACTGATGAGAGTCGAAGAGCTCAAAACCGGTCTGTAGGTGTCTAGCGTGGCCTGGCTAAATCGAAATGGATAAGCATTCAGAAAAGAATCACTTGTATCAGTATTCGTTCATATGAGTCGATGCATAGATTTCGGGAGCAAGTATTTCTATGTTCTCTGCGTGGCATTAGCTAGGAAAGTAGTTGTTTTTCTCTCGAAATCTACCATTGTTGTTCATTTTGTGAACATTGTGTGGAAATGAGTGTGAGCTATTTATATTTATTCATTATTTCATTTCACTTCGAGCATTGTGGCTATTCCGTAGTTTGATTTTCAAGTTGTTGCCTCAAGGTATGGCGACTTGTTATTTTCTAGTATATACAGTGTTATTCATAAAGTCGGCATCATATGGGAAAAACTTTTATTGATGACTTATTTTGAAATTCGAGTTGGACGTTAAGTTTTGCTTCAAAAAAGATTGGAAGTGGCCCACTCAATCGGGGTCACGTGACTTTCGCTACATGTCAAAAGTGACATTTTTTCAAATTAATCGCTGAAAGTAGGTTTATTTGTTCGAATATCGAAAAAGTTTACTTGAAAAAGTTGTTTCTATTTAAATTTTACATATGTGACTCGGATTTCATCTTTCTAATACATTTTTTAGATTTCGATATTTTTTAAAAATTTTCGAAATTTCTGTAATATTAAAAAAAAATTAAATTCGATGAAACTACTTCATACCAGTAATTTCATCATGCTACTAACTTTCAATTACTGATTATCACTAATTATCGACAAAAATTTGATTTTCTTCAGAAAATGATAATCTCCGCTTCAAAATTCTGTTATGTTTGATGCAAACATAACATGAAAATTCTGTTATGTTTGAGGAAAGCATTTAGAAACGAAATTCATTGAAATTTATTTTTTCAGTACTGAAAAGATCAGTTCAATTGAATTTCGTTTCTAAATGCTTGACGATATATCAACTTTGCATCAAACATAACAGAATTTGGAAGCTGGTATTATAGTAGAGTGCCAATCGAATCCTATCGTTCACCCCGTGGGAAATCGGAGGTAAAAAGCTGTGACATGGCTAGAATTGTTACCTACCATCTCCAGATCATGGATCCACTTGTCGTCAAAAAATCGTCCTGTGCGTTTGGGGGGTAGGGGGTAATTTATAAAAATATATGATTTTTTTTTTATTCGTGGAAAATATTTATGGGTTTCAGAACTTCCACCCTGTTGAATCTTGATTTCGAGAGACAAGTAGAACAAATTATATAAAATTTTGAAATTTACTAATTACATTACGATATATGAGAGAATCATATTTCAAACGCCTATAACTCAAAACTTGTAAATTCTCGTTAAATTGTTTTTCATATACCTCGCATTATCTCAGTAACTACAACGTTTATCAAAAAAATACTTCAAATAATGTCGATGCGCCTATGTTTCAAGATGCGAATGGTTCTTCGATTTTGAAAATCGAAGCATAAATAAGGAAGATATTGGGAAAATCATAATACAATGCAGGTAGTACGAAGGGCGGCGACTCACCGCTTTCATACCCCGATTCTCCCCGCAACGCCCGCAGCCGTCCTAGTACGATCACCGTAAATATGAATTACTGAGTGTTACAGTGTTACAGATTACAGAATAGTACGATCTTGGAATTCACGGGAGAAATGGAATTGATCGCTATTTTTCAAATTAACAGAAATTTATTTTAACTTGCTGTTTGATTGGAAGTGCCCTCCATTTATTTTATGAATGATTCTATCTCGAAAGTACATTTCTTATCCATCAGAGTAAAATGTCAACCATCTCATTCAAAAACAAATTGACAAATATCGAAACAAAACATGATGCATATAATATTGAAATAAAAAGAGGATATCCTTGTGGAAACTTGAAAAAAACATTATTTGATACCTATCGAATTGCGTTGTTGTGAATACACGTAAATACGATACAGTGTCCACAAGAACACAGAGCTACGATAATTTTTTTCGATGTCTCTTGATGAATCATTATTCCCAAACCAACGTGTTTCGGTGTGAGTTTTTTGAATTTCGAATTAGCGAGTATTATACCTTGACATCAGATACTCAACACCTTTCAATCCACTGAATCAACTTTATCGTGTATAAGGCAACTAATTCAAAAAAAGTTTTTTTGGTATCATATCCTTGTAAGGCTTGACATCCATATTTTTTAGTTGTTCATAATCTGGAATATCTCTCATAAAATCTTGATAAATATCTCAAAAAAATTTGTGTATCTGGGTCATATCTGATGCATACAAAGTCAGGGGAGTTATCTTCTGTAATTTCACTTTGTTCTTTATATGTGTAAGAATCAGATGAGTTCTTGTCACTTTTGGAATCACAAATTACGACTCATTAAAACGTTTTGATTTATTTGATAATTTCTATCTCCTTGTCGTAGTGCTTTCTGATTTCTTCGATAAATTCATTTTACTTGATTTTTCGAGATTTTCTCTCCTCGTTTCTCTGGACGTTTCGGGAACGAATCTGCTCCCGTTCTCAACATAAAAATGCAAAACATTTCTCTTTGGAAGTTGCATTTTCATGTTGAGAACGGGAGCAGATTCGTTGCCGAAATGTCCAAAGAAACGAGGAGAGCGAATCCCAAAAAATCAAGTAAAATGAATGTTTCACCTTCTCGATTAACCTACAGACAGTAATCTTCGATTACGATTTTCCTACCAGTTTTGCCACCAAGTTCGGCATATTTTTGATATAAACAGTTGAAAGTATACCCTTCTTCATTAGAAAATCTGCACCATCTATTGGTATTATCAGATTATCAAATTCTTTGTCATATGTGGTATGACAACTTTATTCTCACTCAGTGATCCTCTATAATGTTTCCAATTCGATACAAAGCATTGGTTATGATACTTGACTTCCATGGCAATAAACAATATTGATATAGTCAATACTAGGTCAAAACTTGACTCTTATTTGAACGTATATGGTAGAAAATTCTAATAGACACATCAACAATACCTTCACATCAATTTCACTATAGAAAGCGTTTTATTCCTGACATTATTGTCTCCAGTTTTCAATATTCCTGTGCCAGAAGATCGATTGACCTTTATTTTCATTGAAAATATCATCAATTCCATATCGATTTGCCTAGCATAGTTTTTTCCGAGGTTTTTTCCTATATTCATACAACTTTCAAATGTTTTTATCGATAATTCTGTACAATGAAGGAGTTGACCATCTTTTCCACAAATGAAACATTTTCTCGATGATTTCTGTACTCTGCTGGAAAGGAATCTTCAACTTCAAGACATATTCAAGATCAGTGTCTGAATTGCTAGTACTTTCCATCTTTTATCTAGAGAAACATATATTTTATGATAAATTTACAATAATAGATTTAGTTAGCTAATCAATATTTATTTAATTATTGACAGAGCACACAGTACCAAATATCGAATAATTAATTCAACGCCTCAATGTTGATGTGTATAACGAAAGCGTATGGAACCATGATAGCCACGGGTATTGCGGGGAGAATAGGGGTACGAATGCAGCGAAACGCGTTCGTCCGTGGTACCTGCATTGCATTATGATTTTCTCAATATCTTCCTTATTTATGCTTCGATTTTCGAAATCGAAGAACCATTCGCATCTTGAAACATAGGCGCATCGACATTATTCAAAGTATTTTTTTGATAAACGTTGTAGTTACTGAGATAATACGAGGTATATGAAAAGCAATTTAACGAAAATTTACAAGTTTCGAGTTATAGCCGTTTGAAATATGATTTTCTCATATATCGTAATGTAATTGGTGAAATTCAAAATTTTCTATAATTTGTTCTACTCGTCACACGAAATCAAGATTCGACGAGGTGGAAGTTCTTGAACCCATCAATATTTTCCACGAATAAAAAAAAATCCCTATTTTTTTATAAATCACCCCCTACCCCCCAAACGCACAGGACGATTTTTTGACGACAAGTGGATCCATGATCTGGAGATGGTAGGTAACAATTCTAGCCATGTCACAGCTTTTTACCTCCGATTTCCCACCAACTTCTGATCTAAGCGACTTACGGTTCGTTTGGCACTCTACTATTATCATTTTCTGAAGAAAATCATATTTCTGTCGATAATCAGTGATAATAAGTAATTGAAAGTAAGTAGCATGAGAAAGCTACTGGTATAAAGTAGTTTCGTGGAATTAAAAATTCTTCAAATATTACAGACATTTCGAAAAATTTAAAAAAAATCAAAATCCAGAAGTTGCAATAGGGAGATCAAATTCGAGA
>OU896722.1:4025540-4048540 GCA_918026855.4 Phaedon cochleariae
TCTCATAAAGAGTCTATCACATAAAAATTTTAGAGAAGTAAAACAAGATGGAAAATAAAATTTATAACACTGTATATCCACTAAAACTTTTCGAAATGGGCTCTATTGGCAAAATATGACATTAGTGAATTCTTCAGCATTATGAAGATCCAACTAGAATGTCCTTTATCCTGAATTCCAGTACTTGGTAGGGCCTTCCTGATTCAACAAAACCTCATGAAATTGGTTTGGCATAGATTCTATGAGGTTGTTGATGAAGTCTATTGATATTGCCTCCCGTTCTTCTGATACAGCTTGGATAGGGTTGTCATAAGGTACAAGTAAACCCACCAAAAAAAAAACGGTATATTCAATGAGCATGAAAAAAATCTGGGATGTTGAAAATGGCAATTTCAATCTATTCTGAGATTTTGAAAGAAATCTGTCGACTGGTTTTTTCGAAAAAAATTATAAACACCATTTTTTCGACTTTTCTCAAAAACTGATCGACAGATTTTCTTCAAAATCTTGAGAAAGTTTGATATTGCCATTTTGAATAATCCAGATTTTTTTCATAATTTTTGAATTCACAGATTTTTCACTATGATGAAAAACTTATAAAAACTTGTCATAATATCAACACCAGCGAAAAAGTTTGCTTTACTTTGATTGATTATACAATATTGAACATATGAGAACAATTTAAATGTCTTTGCAGACGTGGAAAATATTCAATTATATTTTTAAACTCGACTTGTATGAATTCAGACAGAAATTCTCATAAATCTAGATAATGCTCCAGGACGTGGTGCCTCTGCTGGAAATAGTTATAATCATTTAGGATGTGATTTCAACATAAGATAGTATCGCTACTCGCCACTGGGGATCGCAACAAATGCATGTCGTTCTGGTGCTATTTAGATACAGTGTTGCCAACATTTCTAGAGAGAGATGACCGATATTGGTGAACCGATTTGTTTCTAGGAATTATTGTGCGACTATCTAGGCATTTGTAGTTTCAATTGTGGAATCTGGGAAAGTTATTAGGAAAATGGAGGGATAATAAATAATGTCTCGTTGAATATCTGAATTGATACGTAAAAATATACATACTTATTCGAATATTTGCACAATATGGACTTTCAAATGAACTGGATAGGTAGGTAATACCTCTAATTTACTGACTGTATGTATCTAAGTATTTACCTACTTGAAATTTGGCAGGTGTTTATAATTCCGCTGGCCATGCATTATGGAATTGTTGAAGAAAAAAAAACAAAATGGAGGATGGTGGACGAGTTTTGTAATTATGATCCGATTCTATTCAAAATTGGTATCGGGGGGTTTTCGTGATCGGAGATTACGATTTTCCTATCAAAATTGAGAAATTGAGGATGGCGTCTCCAATATGGCGGACGAGTTTTGTGTTTATGGTCGGATTTGATTGAAAATTAGTATATAAGGGTTTTTTGGATCGGAGATCACGATACATCTGTCAAAATTACAAAATTCAAGATGGCGGATTCAATATAGTGGAAGAGTTTCTAAATTATAATCCGATTATTCTATTAAAAATTGGTATCTGGTGGTTTTCCGGGTCGGATATTATGATTCTCTTGTCAAAATTGAATATTTCGAGATGGCGGCTCCAATATGGCGGACGAGTTTCTCAATTATGATCCGATTGTATTCAAAATTGGTATTCGGGGGTTTTCGAGGTCGGAGATTATGATTCTTGTGTCGAAATTGAAAAATTCAAGACGGCGGCTCCATTTATAGTGTACAAGCTTTGTGTGTTTATAGTCCGATTCGATTCAAAATTGGTATTTGGGGGTTTACGGGGTGGGATGAGATTATATAGTTCTTTTGTCAAAATTGACGAATTGAATATGGCGGATCCGATATGGTTTTTTGTTTATGGTCCGATTCGATTCATAACTGGTATCTGGGGGTGATCAGGGTCGAAGATTATGATTCTTTTGTTAAAATTGAAACATTCAAGATGACAGCTCCAAAATATCGGACTATGTTCCAACACAGTTCGAATGTGATGAAATGGCATTTAAAATCAACAAGATGGAAGAGTAGAAAATAAAATATAAAAAAAACTTTTTAAAAACCACGCTTAAAATCAAAAAAAGGGGAAAATAATTTGTTTCCTGATTATCAAAAAATGAAGAATATGAGTAAAAGCATGCGAGTGCCAAGAAACTATCATATCACAATAATGATTTAATTTAATTTCCAATACATCATAATCATCAATATACAGGGTCATTTTTTGAAAAGGACCCATCCTGAATATCTCCGTAAATAAGACAGTAATAAAAAATACTGGAACATGTCACTTTTATCGAAAGGAGGACGTCTTTTGACGTATCGATAAGATCGAGTCTGACACCCTTAGCTCTATATTTCACCCCTATGAAGTCTCGAAAGGAACGAACACACCTTATTATACCTCATTGGATAGATTATTCTATCAGGGATTCAGCTGTAGAATTTTCAGGTCTGATTGATGTAATCTGTTTTATTCTCTGAGATATTATTCAGGTTGGGTCCTTCTCAAAAAATCAATCTCTGAGCATAATTGAATGAAATGATTTCTTAGTTCTTTATTTTATCTTCAGTTTGATTTCTTATTCTAGAGTAGCATCGAATTGGCATATTTCTCTCATGTCTACTATCAACTAATTCCACTGCATAATGATCGAAATAAAATTGTTTAAGTTTCGACATCATATTTTCTATAAATTTTTTATCGATCTGAATTGTTTCGACATGAATTCCCTTGGGAGTCCAGACTATGAAATCACAGAGTTTTCTTGCACAAATATACATTTGCCCCTGTATCTGATAGAAATAGTTATGTTTCCTATCTAACATCATACGTGTCCCATCTTCAGACAATCTGCAATAAAAATTCTTTAAATACTTCGCAGCTTCTAAAGGAGTATAATCCTTGGCTGAGTAGGGACATTTGACTTCAATAATTTTGTCATGATCTACCAATCCATCCGGGGAAGCACCCAGAAACCCGTAACCTTGATCGGTACAAACAAATAAACCACAAGGGCTGACATATTTTCCTACTTTCGAACTATGTTTTCCGTGATTAATCCTGCGCTTGCAAATTTCTCCGAACTTAGATGCCGTGAGTCGTGATTTTCTTGCCTCAAACCATTTGGGATTATCACTTTGACCACGAGTGGATTTTTCGATTTCCATCTGTTCTTCACAGGTTATGTTCAAAATCTTGATTTGTTCCTTTATCAAATTCTGTATTTCTTCATCAGGTAAATCGGGTTTGTTGCATGAAGCACCATAATCACAATTTTTATCAGAAATTTTAGCTTCTACATTGAACAATCGTTTCCGGCGAGATCTACCAAGAAAATTATTGTTTGTCCTCTCCCTCACTAACCGTTTTAGTATATTCGATGGACTCTTTTTGAACTTATGCTTGAAAGCTTCGATCATCCAACGTGGTCCAAACTGATATGCCAAGCCAGCACCATGGCACCTTGTGTTGAATGAATTTCTGCGTCCATAAAAAGTTTGTTTGGCACTATTGAATTTAGCAACTTGTCGCATGAACTGTTCTGCACTGTTGCTAGTTGAATCGGTGATTAGGCTGTCAGCCTTAGAGGTCAAGTTCCCTACAATCCTCATTATGCGCAATTGCGTTTCAGTAGAAGCTTTTTGAAAATCATTTTCATTACATTGACCTACTTTCAAACAGTTTTCGGCTCTACAATTTCTGTGATTTCCAAATACATGACTGACAACATCCGCGAATTCGTTTTTATTTTTCTCCTGACTTCATTTGAAGTGATATGATAAACTGAATTTCACATTACCATTGCCACTTTTTCTGTTCTGCTCAGATTTTTGACAAAAAAGACTAAAGAGTTTGTCAAACTTTTATGAATATATCATTAAAACGAATAAATATTCAATTTCATTCAATTTTTACTAGTTTCTGTGAATAGAAATACCCATTTTTATTTCCAGAAGAAGAATTTATTTCCAAAAAATTATGTACTTAATAAATCCCATCATGGCTAAATTTTTTCCTCATTTCAAGAAACAGCACTGCTGAATTTTAACGAAATCGACCAAAGCATATTAGTGATTTGAGATGTTTATAAAAACTATGCATTTCCGGACGCAGGTCCGGAAAAAAATCAATATTTTATCATGTAGAATCATCCCTGAATTTTGTCGAAAGTTATTTCCGGACACCCTGTATATTATTATTCAGCCTACCGGCTCACTTCTAGGAATTGCAAAAAATGCTCGGGTGTGGCTGAACCACAGGCTGAACCACGCCGACTGACGATTTTTTGAGTGACCCGTCTTCTCGTTCTTTGAACCCTAATAGGTATTACCAGTAATTATTATCAACGTTCTTTCGTTCGATTGATCTGTGAACTGGATGTATAAGAAGGGCGGTAGTTAGGTCACAGTGTTAAGTATAGGAGGGTATAGGACATGACAGGTATATCTAAATCACTTGAAATTTTCACAATGTCTGTTGATAATTATTATTTTTGAATCATTACGACCCCAAAACCAGCATTTTCAGCAGTTTCTGTCTTTCTAATTTTTTTATATCTACCATATAGGTACGTATCTACAAGCTAATTAAACTCACTTAGCAGCGAGCCTAGCAGCACATGAAATCTTTTTTTGAACCTGCTCATCCTCCGTATTTTTGTGTTCTCTGTAATAAAAGTCAATGAAGTAGGTACTTTTAACTATAGTTAATATCGATATTGACAATGAAACATTTACCTTTTAAGATGCAAACCGCGTCGCGAATTCTTCACAAAGATTCGAGGCATTTTTCAAAAAATCACAAAAATTACACACTAAAATTGTTCTATTAAATATTCAAACCGTTATCCACTATATGATGATCACAAACACAAACAATGATAGGAGTAACTTTAACTATTCCGCGTGAAACAATATTATTTTGACGTTACGGGAACAATCACGGTCTCACTGACCACATATATAAATGAATGGCTCCCCCAAGATTCATTCCCCATCCGCGAATAGATAAAATACACTGAAAAAACAGCTCTACTCGAAGCCGCCATTCTGGATTAGGTAATATTTTTGAACTATATGGTTTTGTGGTTGATATTTATCATAATAGTGACCTTATCCAACTGGATGTGATGACGTAATCGAAGATTTTTTATATGAGAATGAGGGTTGTGTGATAGCTCATTTGCAGGATTATGCCATTCTATATTCAGTGTAATAAACATCAACATAATTATTTATGGACGGTGGTCAAAATAAACAATTCTCAAATGAAATCAATTTTTACAACAAGAACTAGGTATGAAATTCATTTAAAACATTTTATTCCCAGATAATTATACCATTATTTGACATTTTTCAAGACAAGGATTCACCATTAGATATTCGTTTTCCAGTGCTCGCAGTGTCTTCGTGTCATTATGTGTCCATTCTTTTGCAAATACTTTACCATACTTTACAATTGTAATAATGTCAGTAAAAAGAAAAAAATTTTCGTTGTTTGACAAATAAAAAATTGCTATCCTCTCAAATTAAATGTTTAAATTGCCACCCGAGGAAGACATTTTTCTCGTATATTGTATGGATCATTTCTGGAGTTATATTACGAAATTCCAATCTAATTCTATTTCATAAATCTTGTTAATTTTGTGGTCTATCTATATATGTACAATTTTGATTGTCAGTAGAAAGAGAATTGAATAGACTTTCGAATAAGAACACTATTCTCATTTTAAAAAATCATCGATTACGTCATCAGGCGCAGATGGATAAGGTAACTAGTATGATCATGACAAAATCATAATCTGAAAATAAGAATCGACCTATTTTGAGATTTGTCTCCAGAGTTATTCTGATATTCTGGAATAAATTAATTTAATTAAAAATTAAATATTTTTTGGCCACCCTGTATGAATAATTATGTTACAGTTTATATCACTGAATAGAGAATTCAATAAGCTTTCGAATGAGCTATCACAAGTCCCCTATTATCATTTAAGAAAATATCGATTACGTCATCACGCCCAGATGGATAAGATCACTAGTATGATATATCAAACACAAAATCATAATTTGAAAATTGAGATCGGCTTGTTTCGAGATTTCTCTCCAAATTCGCCAATTCTTGAATAAATGAATTAATTCCATAATTCTGCCCCTCACTGTATGTGTATAGTGTCACCAGAATTATGAACACCTCAAGTCGATCGGACGACTAGAAATGTGTTAAATTTCACTTGCAAAATTTTGTCCGTATAGGAATAATTGGGAAAAAAATAATGAATAAATCTAGATAGAAATAACAGGTGGAGCTAAATAAGATCTTGTGATGAATTAATATAGGAAAAACTTATTTTTTACAAGTACCTGGTATTCGAACAATTATATAACAAGAACATATTTTGTTTCAGGACAATATTTACTTGGCTATATCTCAAATCACAATTTCTCCAGATACATATTTCTTTGAATGGAAGTTTTTTTCTGTGTGGAAAATAAAAATAATTGAATATACGCTCTCCCTGTCTTCCAAACATCCAGGTCGGTAATTAATTTTCAAATACATTTTCATTCATGAATATCACAGAAAACTGTGAGAATCGTCTATTAACTTCCAGAATATCCGTTTTATGTTTAATTCATAACGAGAATCTTTAATGTCGCAATTCTACGACGTTTTGGAGTTTTGGCAACACTTTATTCATTGGCTACGCGGGCTCTGCAGTCGGCACGATTTTGGTAGGGATTCAAGTAGAAAGCTGTACGGGCTATCTATGTTCTAGGAAAGGTTTCTGCAGAAATTACCGACCAGAAGTGTGTCGGGAGGGAGGGGTTGTGTAATTTTAGTTGCATAAATTAAGTAACACCCAGCGCACTAGCGCCATCTTACAGCTGAGAAACGCAAAATTGTTACCTTTACTTCTACCTTAAGTTTCATTCGGATCCACACATGTTCAATCAAATTCAGATCTGGAGATAATGCTGGCCACCCCATTTCTTCTAACATTATTGTTTTCTAGAGTTCGTATTCGTCTGATAGGTCGTGAAACACTCAGTATATTGAACAACAATACACTGTGTCTCATACTTGTGCAATAAATATTGGAAATCAGTTGATAAGAATCATCGATATCAGGAAACGAGTTTGAATTGAAAATTTTCATTTTCGAAAACATCTCGTGTCAATAGTCAAATATAAATAATGGGTATCGAGAAGGCCATTTCTGAATATACTAAATCGAATATGGGTCATGGTTTTAGTCACCGTTTTTTATTTTTTTTATTGAAATGAGATCTTGTCCCATTTTCTTATCATCCAGTTCGATCCTGGTGTTATAAGAAGTTCGCATCTCTATGTGAGTAAAACATTGGCTATTCATATTTGTATCTGAAATTATGTAGCGAGCGTCGGCGAGATGTAAGCGGAAGGAAACTTTTATTCGGTAATACGGAAGAATGTTGGACCAAAAACGACGTAATTATGACGTCTTCTTAGGTCACTGTGCTACCTGGGTATTTGATAGGTATGCCCTATACCTATATTTTCCTGTCAAACCACTATACCGGGTGAGTCAATAGTGTGTCCTTCGATATTCGCCAAACCATCAGATACGTAGGAAAAATTCAAATACAGCCGCCCTAGGATTTCAATGATTTCATGAAAACTATCATATGAAATTGTTTTCACATCTTTAGGGTGTTCGAATTCGAAGATGACGGCTGATGATGGGTTATTGCATTTTTAGGTTCTCCATGAATTTTATCAATGCATCACACTTGAGGTCAAGCGGAAATGATTACAGATATTCCAATTAAATATTTAATAATATATTTGGGCCGTTTTGGTCAAAAATGAATAGTTACGACACAAAGAATCATAAATTTGAAAAATCTGGATTGTGAACAACCATTATCTCTGTAATCTTCCCCGCTAGACCCCAAGTCTGATGTATTGATGAAATCAGCTCTTCAAGGAGAATCTAATAATACAATAATATACAGGGTAAGGTGTCCAATTCAAAAAATATCTGATAGCTTTTGGGTGTATGATAAATTGACATTCATCATACAGGGCGTGGAAATGAATTCTGAATTGAGACTCTATCACGAATCTGCGATTAGAGGTCTATAAAAATCACAAGTTTCCATCGTTCAAGTTTGAACCCCCTGATTGGGTATGAAAGTGTTGAAAAGGAATATTCTCAGATAAATTATGAACATACAAAAAAGGATATATATTGATATAAAGCAATACATTGAGAATTCGCATTCTCTATGTGATGAGAATATTTACTCTTTTTCAGTTAATTCAATAGAAAACAACTACTTTCCTGGCTATATGCCACGACGAACATTGAATTATATCTATTGAACACACACGATAAGAGTTTGAAAATAAAATATAAAAATTTCTGGAATTGAGAATTTGCATTCTCCTTCAGACAAAAATATGTATATACACACATCATTCTGAATATTCAACAGAAAACAACTACTTCTCCTATACATTCCAATTTTCATTTCAATGCTGAATATATTGGTAAGTCATATTTCTAGATCATTATTCATCATATTATTCATCCGATTTGAAGAAGAATGTCAATTCTCAATTTCGGAGGATTTTATTCTTTATTTTTCATATTCCCTTTTGAATGTTCATCAGATATAATTCAATGTTCGACGTGGCAAATAGCCAGGAAAGTAGTTGTTTTCTGTTGAATATTCAGAATGATGTGTGTATATACAGGGTGCGCCTCTTAAAATGGAACCCCCCCTTAACTCTTTTGTTTTCGGAGATATGAAAAAATGTCAAATAAAAAAGTTGTTTGAAACGACCCAAACTTATATTTCGTTAAATTGTTTCATATACAGGGTCATTCGTTTTTCCAGAAAGAACATCAACTTTGATTTTTTTAATGGAACACCCTATATATTTTCCGACATGTCGATAGAGCTTTTTTTTCTGATTACAAAAATATATATGAGTTGCATATTCGGATGAAGAATAATTGAGTTATTGAGCGGTATTTTGGTCAACTATGATTGACCAAAATACCGCTTCATGAATTCTCACTTTATATCATAGTTGAACATAGTGGGCTTTGAAAAAATATTCCATGGAAAAGTCGATAAACTACAAATCATTATGTGGATAGATTTGGTATCACACTATAACAGTGACGTATGCGTAGCTGTCGAAATAGCATCAAGAGTTCTTGACAACAAATCTTGAATGAATTTTTATAACCAATATTTATTGAATGAACTACATGAGATTGTGAATACACAATAGAGCTATCTACAACAAATTTTCAAAAATTCCGCCATTCTGGCCAATACAGAGAGAGCACCTTGCTATAAAATTTTGGCGAACCCTTTCAAATAATATTGGATCATTATTCAATGATTGAATTCCTTTTGTTATTCCATTTTTCAAGAAGTCAGTATCCGGAATATCATGTTTATAGATCTTGTCTTTCAGCGCTCCCCACAGAAAAAAAATCACAAGACGTCAGGTCTGGGCTACGGGGCGGGTAAAATATTGGTCCTCGCATTCCAATTCCAAAGCGGTATTTTGGTCAACTTTGATCATCAATAACTCAATTATTTTTTATCCAAATATGCAACTCATATATATTTTTGGAATCAGAAAAAAAGCACTATCGTCATGTTAGAAAATATATAGGGTGTTCCATTGGAAAAATCAAAGTTGATGTCCTTTCTGGAAAAACGAATGACCCTGTGTATGAAACAACTTCACGAAATAAAAGTTTGGGTCGTGTCAAACAACTTTTTTATTTATCATTTTTTCATATCTCCGAAAACAAAAGAGTTAAGGGGGGGTTCCATTTTAAGAGGCGCACCCTGTACATATTTTTGTCTGAAGGAGAATGCAAATTCTCAATTCCAGAAATTTTTATATTTTATTTTCAAACTCTTATCGTGTGTGTTCAATAGATATAATTCAATGTTCGTCGTGGCATATAGCCAGGAAAGTAGTTGTTTTCTATTGAATTAACTGAAAAAGAGTAAATATTCTCATCACATAGAGAATGCGAATTCTCAATGTATTGCTTTATATCAATATATATCCTTTTTTGTATGTTCATAATTTATCTGAGAATATTCCTTTTCAACAAATATCTGATAGTTTGGCCAATGTCGGTTAAATGAATAAGGAATCTAGTCTGCTCTGATCCTCTGGCAAATATCGAAGGAGAACACAATATCGACTCACCCTGTATAATAGATTCTCAAATTCATTTCTTATGTGTGAATCAATGAATATGGGAGTGAGATTTTTTTTTCACTTTTGTACACTCGAAAGATGACATAATTCACATTCGTTCGCAAACTGGCAATGAAGGGGATCCAGATTTTATTGCACATTCTGTAGAAAATATTAGGAGAACTCAATAAGTTCAGTGTACGAATGACAAAAAGTTCACTTTGTTGCGACCTTGAGTAAAATACGTCAATATGACGTCATGAAACATGACGTCGTAATTTTAAGGTCTCTCTGTAGTTGAGGACGTCATGGATCAATGACCTGGAAATGATGTTTTTATGACGTTATTTTACTAACCTTTGCTACCAGGGCATATAGGTGGCATTTGGGGATGAGTTACTCAAGAATTAACTATAGTTCAACTACGAAATGGCCTAATGCTTAAACCCAGGCAACCAGATGACGTTTCAGTGACGTCTTTTTTACGTCACTTGAATGATCAAGGTGACGTCAGTAGTTGACGTCGCATTGACGTGATAATGACGTGAATAAGACACAGCCCAATGACGTCATTTTACTCACGTCGTATTGACGTCATTCACTCACCAAACTGTGACGTCCGACTGACATCATAATGACGTCAAAATGACGATTGAATTTGGCGATGATACGTAAAAAAGATTCCTTTAACATGGTGCGATAAACACCAATAGCCTCTGATGACATTATATAATATTCATTATGCATTGTTGAGGCTGCTTGGTGGGTCCCTCCTGTGTCATGTTCATTCAATCGCCTATTCAGCAGCGCTATCCTTCAGTACGCATCTCCATCAGAATGCAATCAGTTACTCGTATTTGTATCAAACATTATGTAGTTTGTGTCGGCGAGATGTGAGCAAACAAAGAATAGTTTGATAGCAATGGAAAGGATGTTGGCGAATTTGGCTTCACTTGGTTGAATAATGTATATTGATGCATTCTCTGTCACCCAACAAAAATCTAAATAGCAAATTATTGAAAATTTTCCTAAATGACGAAGCTCACCAAATTGGTACGTCGCACCGACGTGATTTTTATAAATACGTCACTGCAACGTCATAAGAGTAACGGTTTCAGTATAGGTATACCTAAACAATCATTTTTATGTATACATAGCTTGTTGGTTTCCGAGATATACAGTGTGTCAAAGTTTTTTAGAAAAAAGTTTTTCTACTACTTTTCGGGTATACAGTGTGTCCCACTTACCATGCTCACCATGGGTATCTTTTTAACGGTGAGAGATACGGATAAATGACACCAAATGTGGAGTTTGCCAAGGCCAACTATAATGTGAAAATATATTTTGATAAAATCTATTCGTTTTTGTTTTATACGCAAAAAACAGATTTTGATCATTTTCATGTCTCCTCCATAACTTCTTTATTTATGAAAATATTCAAATAGGAATTTCACATTCTCATGACAGTTTTTCAAAGTGATTTCGAAAAAAATATGAAATTTATACCAACTCTACTAGAATTTGAGATATCAGCACCAACTTTAGTTTTTCAAATGTAAGTCATAGCTCACTATGACTTAGTTAAAAATAACTTTTTTTTCTCTCACAGATGATATGTCGCAGTAATAGTTTTGTGTTGATAACAACGGAGTTATCGTCATTTATACATAAACAAAAAATTATTTGGAAGCCGCCATCTTGAATTTATGAATTTTAACAAAAAAATCATGATCTCCGACCTCAAAAACCCCTACTTACCAATTTTGAATGGAATCGGACCGAATCTTGTCCGCCATCAATTAAAAAAATGGCTGCTCCAAGATGGCGGACATCATTTGGTCCGATTCCATCCAAAATTGGTGAGTGGGGGTTTTCGAGGTCGGAGATCATGATTTTTTTGTTGAAATTTATAAATTCAAGATGGCGGCTTCCAAATAATTTTCTGACGATAACTCCGTTGTTATCAACACAAAACTAATACTGCGACATATCATCTGTAAGAGAAAAAGAAGTTATTTTTAACTAAGTCATAGTGAGCTATGACTTACATTTGAAAAAATAAAGTTGGTGCTGATATCTCAAATTCTAGAAGAGTTGGTATGAATTCCATATTTTTTTCGTAATCACTTTGAAAAACTGTCATGAGAATGTGAAATTCCTATTTGAATATTTTCATAAATAAAGAAGTTATGGAGGAGACATGAAAATGATCAAAATCTGTTTTTTGCGTATAAAACAAAAACGAATAGATTTCATCAAAATATTTTTTCACATTATAGTTGGCCTTGACAAACTCCACATTTGGTGTCATTTAACCGACCTCGTATCTCTCACCGTTAAAAAGATACCAATGGTGAGCATGGTAAGTGGGACACACTGTATTAATAATTAGAATAAAACTTGCATGTTGATTCGCTTTCATGAGTTATACTTCTGTTTCACATGATAATATATAAGTATCCATGGTTTATATAGAGAAGGTCTGGGAAAAATGGACGTCGACAGTTGTGACGTTCACTCGACGTCGAAACGATGACGTGATTATCACGTCATAGAAAGTACGTCATTGTGACGTCATAAATTGGTGTGTGACGTCTCTGACGAAAAATCACCAATCAGGGACGTCACAGTGACGTGATCATTCGTCATCTGGTTGCCTGGGAAGTGGAATAAAATGTTGAATAAATACAAAAAGCTGAAAGTCATATCCACACAATGTTCATAAAATGAACAACTGGTAGATTTCGGTAGAAAAACAACTACTTTCCTGGCTAATGTGACGCAGAACATTGAATTACATCCTGGACATAATTATATGAATACTTTAACAAACAACGTTATAATTTTTTTAGGGCCCACAACATCCTAGACCGCTTCATGTAAAATTCAGTACCAATGTCCACAAGGAATATCTAACGCATCGTATAATGTTGTATCACCACAAGTTCACTGCTGAAAAAACATAATTCACTTATAAGAATGATGAATATACTCCTAACACCAGTCTTGATTGTTTTAATTTTTGTGGCGCACAAGTTTTGTAATTGTCTTCGGAGTCAATATTATGATTTGTTCGTCGAAATTAGGAAATTCAAGATGGCGAAACTAATATGGCGAAAGAGTTTTGGGATCATTATAATCAGATTCTATTCAAAATTGGTATCTGGAGGTTTTCGGAGTAGGAGATTATTATCCTCTCATCAGAATTTGGGAATTCAAAATGGCGACACAAATATATGGCGGACGAGTTTTGTTATTATGATCCGATTATATGTAACATTGGTCTCTACGGGTTTTCGGATTCTGAGATTCTGATTCTCACTCTCTATAGTTTTCTCCGTATTCTCTGTATATGCGAAAATACTTTCTAGTTATTGTCGACCTTGTTTTCTTATTTACATCAGTTCTTGATTTATGTTTCTAGCTATCACAGAACTCGAGCAAACGAATCCTGACGCACTATTGACTCACCATTTTTGAATTATTAAAATATTGACAAATAATCGCAGATTAACCCACAATCAGATATTACAATATAAACAATTTACTGAATATATTATGATATCGACATATCAAACAAGAGACGGTATGATGTGTCGATACCCGCCTTCACAATATTGGAGGTTTCTGGGTTTACTACTATATTAGTCCCTCGATTAGTCCATATTAGACTAAGAATAAGGGATCCCTGAATCTCCTAAGTTATTGATATCATGATTCATTAATTATTAATTGATAAGATGGTTCACCAAAACACAACAGCCAAAATGAGCAACTGTCAAAGCATCCTCAAGTACACAAGGTATACCTTGCTAATAGCTGGAGCATTTGATATACGGAGCGGAACAAACTCATCCTTTCCATACAAGATTTGGTCTTTTCTTTCACAAGGCTACTACACGTTGTTCGTCATGTCGCTCCTTGTGGGCATGAAAGATGTACTGAGGAATGGGGTAGATGACGTAACATTCAACATAAACATGCAAACGTGCCTCTTCAGCTTCCTTTTACTAATGAAATTGGTGTTATTCTACACCAGAGGAATTCGGGATATAATCAGAGAGGTGTACGAGTTTGAGTACGACATCACCCACGATGACCTAGAGTGTACGCGAATATACAACAAAAATTCCTGATACAACTACAAGATATTTTTCTTTGTGTCTCTTATCATGTTCTATAATGGTTTCATGTTCATGATCACCAATTTGAACGAGTGGAAGCTGATGAACGTTGGAAACTCAACGGAAAGCAAGTCGCTCATCTACAGTGGTTGGTTTCCATTCGATATAACGGATCCAACTTATTTCAACGCTGCGTACTTTTTTCAATACATCGTAGGTATTTGGTTACCCTGGTTTATAATTATGATTGATTCCCTGTTCATTTCGATGGTGAACTTCGCTACTGCAAGAGTTGACATCTTGGGATACAAGTTTGAAAATTTTGAGATGTACAGTAATGGTAGGAATGAATCAACATTCCATTGTCTACGAAATATTGTTATGGAACATCAGGACCTCATCAGGTAAGTGAATATCGATAGGTCCCTATACAGTGTCTCCATCTTTGAGCACCGCACTACCCTCGTCCAATATGAAGTACTCAGTGCGATCTACTTTTCTGAGTTACACCTTCAACTATAATCGATTCAAAATGCAAACTGATATCATATCAGCGTGTTGATCCCAATAAACACAGTTACGTGGAATAAAACGTTGAATCCTTCAAATAAATTGACTATTATTCATCGTTGAAAAAAACAGTAATAGGCAATAAGTTTCATTCTGGCTCTACAGTAACTGTACCTCTTTACGTTGATTCATCGTCACTAAGACGTTGAACACGTAATGTGAATTCTACTGAAATATACCGTTTTATTTCAGTTCCGGCGTAACCATACATATCAACAGTTTCTCAACGTTTTTATACATTTTCAACCGATTTCAATATAACGATATATTTTGGTTTCAAACTCGGTTTCAAAGTAACGTTACTGAGATACGAATTCTGAACGTTGATGTTAGCACTAAAACTAAACGTGAAATTACTGAATTCAGGTAACGTTGATCTTCTAGATTAAATCAGCGATGATCAATATTATCGTCGAATCGATATAACCACCCATTTCAAACGTTACTAGAACGTTTCTAAGATATGAAGTGAATTCACGTTTCCATTTTTACTACGGATCAATCTCTATTATCATTGCAAAATAATTAATAATAATAAAATTAAAAGAATACAAATACATGATTCATAATGTGTATAGTCATCCTAGATATCAATGAAATCTCAATCAGATAGGTATCACTATTTTGTTTTCGACTCGAGACGCGTCATTCATATGTTTCTTCGCAAACTTCAACCAGTCCTTGGTTGCATCTGCAATATGGACATCAGTTGCTGATCCAAATTTCTTCTCGTCAGCAACTGCATAAATTATCCAATGATTATTATGAAAAGCAGTCCCTTTTCCTTTGCCTTTCTAGTTGTGAGGACGAGCTAGCTCATTAATTGGTTCTCAAAATCCTTTTTGTGTGGTCCTCTGGAGAATTGCTATTGACTTCAATTTTGTGATCTGAAATTTCGGCTCATTTGTGATTGATACGAATTCTGACAAATCAATAATCAGTTTTCATGAAATGTCTGTATGTATATCATTCTATTCTCATCATTCCTATCAATGGTCCAGAATATTTAGTACCATTTTTCAACCGTTATTTCATCAACACATTTGAAACGTGTTTCATCTACATTCTATATATACACGTTTTATCATCGTTATTAGAGGTGGTTAGACAAAACGAATCCAATAATGTAATGTTATTTTTCTCGACTAAGAATTTATAACTATGAAATATAAATAATAACTACACAATGTAAATGTGTGCAAGTTGGACTCAGTACCTACCGAATATGAGAGTTTGTGAACCTTTTGACATGACAGAATCAAATCAAAAGTTTGTATAGCTTTTGGTAGGTAAAGGTACTGATTTTGCTGTGATCTGCAACCGTCTTCAAGAGATGACTGTTGGAAATATTCGAAATTAGCACAACACATAGGTGGAATTCAATAAGAAAGTGGGTGCTTACCGATCTCCTATCTTTTCACATCCACACATAACCTCTGAAGAATCACAATGAACTGTTAACCGTAATGGCGTCAGACAAACTGTGAACATACTGGCGAGTGGCGGTGGCGGACTGCCGACAGTTCAGGTTCATTCAATACGAATACTTCAAATTGGATAATTCTCTCAACGAATCAAACACATATTTTCAAAAGGTTCATTAAACGTTGAAAGAGTTTTGACGTGGAATATGAGTTGCTCAAAGATATAGTTGCTATTTAAAAATTCTTCAACGGATCATACACGTAATCTCAAAACGTTTAAGGAACGTAAAACAAAAGTGATAATTGAAACGTGAAATATAGGTTGCTTAAAAATATAGTGTTTATTGAATAATTTATTCAACCGACTTCATACTCGATTACAAAAAGTTGAATGAACGTGAAATTCAACGAGTAACTTTAAATCAACGTCCACTACTACATATAAACGTATATTACACGTGTTTGTGTGTTTATTGGAAAGAAACTGCTGAATTACGATGATTTCATACCGCTGCATTGTTAAATCAATTTTATAACCCAGATAGCACGCGAATATTCTCAGAATATTCTTACAAACTTCGGAAATGTCACCTTGTAGAATATTCTAAGGAATATTCATAAAATGTTCTCAGAATGTCGCGATCATTTATGGAATGTTCCATGCGAATATTCTAATGATATTATGGAAGTACATGCCTAGCAGCTCTAGAGATATAATATTCCAGTGAACATTCATGGAATATTACTTGCAAATATTCTGATGACATTCTGAAAATGCGTTCCTATGAGGTTCTGAAAGGGAATATTCTAGAATGACAACGTTCAAATATACCTACTTATTTTATAATATTCTGAGAGAATGTCCTCAGACTCATCATAGAATATTTTCATCCTGCAACCAAATATTCTATTCGACATATTCTCAGAATATTCTTTTCAAATATTCTGAAAATATACAGAATCGTATCGAATTATGATATTGATGTTATCTTGTATTGATGAACAAAGGGTTTCCCTGACCCAAGCCTATTCATTGAAGGGGCTGTCTGCGTATTATCCTACTAATAAAGTGTTGACATCTTGTCATTCATGTCATTCCTTGAAAAGGTTCGTAATTCAGTGATGAAGGTGTCAGATTATTTAATCACAAGAGAGTAGGTTCGCCACCCCTTCGCGAAGCAATCTTCTTTTAATTTTCTTCATATAATATACCTACCAAGAATATTCGCAGAATATCTAGAACAGTTCATTCTATATATTCATAGGAAACGTTCCTGAAATATTTGCATAATATTCTGAGAATATTCAAATAATGAGCTATACAAATTTTGATTATTAACTCAGAGCATCTCAAGAATATTCGCATTACATAGAGTATGTGAATTCTCAATGTGTCAAAACATCTGTAATCTTCACGACAAGATTCATAAATGTTGTTTTCCACAGCTTTCTTCAAAAATTATTCGAACTGCAAGGAAATTTATGAAACTTGATGTTGATTTTGAAATGTTCACAATTTGTTAATGCACCGAATTGAAAAAAATGATGTCATCGGTTTCCTTGATGTTATACAGGGTGTTTCAAAAAAACCTAACCCCCTAACTAGGGTAGGTAGAACATTGCAAATTAAGTTGGGTTTGCTCAGTGAAAAAATGTCGTAACGGCATCCGTTTTCATGATACAAGGTGTTGAAAAAATTATTTTTTTACACATTTTTCACGATTATTCCGAAACTACTGGCAACATTGTAATGACATTTTGTATGGATGTTTCTTGAAATCTGACACATCGCATAAATTTGTTTTTATATCTTACTCTCATAGAGGGCGCTAGTTACACGGTTCGTACCGAGTAGTTTTGATTTTTCAATCCAAATATGATATGATCTTGAACATCATTCAATATTACACCAAAAAGGTACTCCTGGTGAAACTCGATACTATGTTCGGTTTTCGGAATATTTCGATTTGAAAATAATGGGAGTAGTAATGATGCTGGTATAAAATGAATTTTATTGAGTTAAATTACCTATTTATTCAGGTTCAAAAACAATAAAATTATTCTTGTGCTGAAGTTATTGATAGAACAAGGAAACATAAGTAGAAAATTAAGAGATATTCGACTGGAAATATGAAATATTGAATCAGTTAGAGTAAGTGTTCAAAATGTCCTACGTTTCGAGGAATACACGATTCTATATTCTTTGTATTGTGTATGTATTGTAATGTATTATTCTTCTGAACAGTTGAGAATCAGCTGTTAGGTCATTTAAGTGATGTTCCTAGTCAAATCTGTTTCGATGTTATTCTTGTGATTATTGAGTTTTGCGTCAAGAATGTATTGTTGTTCTCGGTTTTCAATAAATAGGTGATAATTTTTCATAATACCCACTCTAATACATAGCTTTATACCAGCAACAGTTGCCACTTCATCATTTTCAAATCGAAATATTCTGAAAACGGAACACAGTATCGAGTTTTACCAAGAGTACCTTTTTGGTGTGAAATTGAATGATGTTCAAGTTCACGTCAAATTTGGATTGAAAAATTTAACCTCAAAAAAGTTATGTTCAAAACTACTCGGTACGAACCGTGTGACTAGCGCCCTCTATGAGAGTCAGATATAAAAATTAATGCATGCGATGTTTCAGATTCTAAGAAACATCCTTACAAAATTTCATCACAATGTTGCCAGTAGTTTCAACATAATCGTAAAAAATGTGTAAAAAAAATATTGTTTCAACACCTTGTATCTTGAAAACGGATGGCGTTACGACATTTTTTTACTGAGCAAACCCAACTTATTTTGCAATGTTCTACCTACCCTAGCAAGGGGGTTAGGTTTTTTTGAAACACCCTGTAGAAAGACATTTATAGGTGGCCCATAGGGGTTTCATTCGAAAAAAATGAATTTTTGATCAACATGTGATATGACTGAAATCATTTATTGTTAAGTGGAACAAAACATGATTTCAATATATTACACAGTGTGGCCAATTTTTAATGGAAACACTTTCCTAAAATTTGAAGTTGTAAGCCGATTTTAATTTTTTTTTTCTTTTTTTTCGGAATGTCGAGTACAAAATTTGAAATGTTTATTCCACTGGGCATACTATTGGGATTTTTAATTAGCGATTTCTTTATTGAAAAAAAAATACTACGCCTTTGGATTCAGAGTGCCTTTAAACAGGTGTGACCAAAATTTCATGAAAAAATATTCATTAACCTTTCAACGGCGGAATTTTGTTTTCCAAGTAATATGTTGTGCCAGGTTATAATTCCTCACTATTATGATTAAGTTAGGCCCTTTCAACAATTTATCAATCCTTTTTTTTTTTAAAGATAAAAGTGCCGTTACCATATGGTTACGTTAGCCGTTAGTGATGTACAAAATAATAGAAATTCAATTATCTGTTGTAAACAGTCAAAAATGTTAATTTAGTGTGAAAAATATAGTCACACTCAATACCTACCTACTCAATGAGTACCAACATCACATTCAGAACACATTGTTCGGATGCTTCCCAGATAACACAGGATATCCTATGGATATCCATTTTATGTCCAATTCTGGTCGGAATATACCTGGATTTGAAATGGACATCCATAAGATATCCATATGAGGATTCGAAATGCTTGTACACGAATTGAAGCATTTGAGGAATACCCGTATTTTTCGATTTGTTTCGGGATTTGAAATGGACATCCATGAGATATCCATGGAAGGATTCGAAATGGATATCCTTCAGTAGATATCTTATGGATATCCATAAGATATTCTCAACAATTATGAATGAGTTTAAATTCTTGAAAAGTGAGAAAAAATCAATCACATATCACAAAACGAAATAGATGTTCTCAAACGTCTACGCTCCGGGAACGATTGATCATGAGAATTGGGTCAATTCCCCTGATGTTGATGGCACAACTCATTAAAGGAAGTAGAAGAAGAGGAGTTAGGTTATGTTCGATTCAACGTTCCCGGTTTTCTGTTGACGATTCCATTACCATTATTCCACTCGTATTCGTTCTCGTTGGTGGAGTGTGGAGTGGTTTTCCTGCTGTTTAGTGTTTACTGACTATTATTCATTCTAGTTCCGATTCAGTTTTCAGTGTCATTTTAACATTTTCATTAATTATTACAGAATCTGCCTGAACCGATCTCTTCGCATGGCATCTGATACAATGGATACGTTCAAGTTCTTTTCCATACGTACATGTATTTTCCAGGGAATTCATGATACCCACTCAGAATTATAATGGCGATGGCGCATTCCATCTGCCCAGAAGTAATTTCAGAATATGAACGATTTAAATATATTTTGTAGACTGTTCAACAAGTGAATCATCAGTTTCTTGATCAATAAACTGCTCAACAATCTTGACATGTGTTATAGACCGTTGGCCCATAACACTAGGGGTGTCGATTATCTACGAAGGTATGCCCTTCAAGAGACATGAAGATTGAGTTGGATTATCGGGAAAAAAGTAGTTAGTTGGATCGGTACCCGGTCGACCATCTCCCTAATCAATCAACTTCCTGTTGAAAGTAATGTTGAAAATTGTATTATAGAAGAAGCTTTGAAATTCATTGGAATAGTCGCATCTCGCCAAATTAACCGGGCGCTAGCCGATTTGCATACGTCTAGGTCGGTCCCGAAGGGCGGCATACGGACCGCAAGTTACCGTTAACCGACATTTCTCTTAGATTATTTACGATGGTATTCCCTTTGGTTAATTCCTTCATTTCGACCCATGAATCAATGCCATAACATTTGCATACAGTTTGGGTGGGCGAATTTAGACATATTCGAAGGTCACTTTACATCATTGACCTGTATGTACAAGATTATCTACGAAGCTCCCAAATTTTGATCAAGGTTAGTTAAGCATAAACTATGCATGGAATAATGATTTGCATACGATTTGCGAGTTGCGGGGATTACATTCAGCCCAGTAAAATTAGCAAAAATGGCGGCAAAATTCGTTCAACACCCTGTAAGAGCTCAAGATATCGACAATCAAATTCTTTCTAACTTTAGAACTTACACAAAACTCGTCCCGATTTACCCGTTTCGAGTTATTCGAGGTCGAAGTTTCGAAAAATCAGTTTTTGGTTCAAAAACCACTAAGAAACTAATTATTATGTCTAAACATATACGTACTTGGCACCAAAGTTTTATAATAGAATTCCTGAGTCAATCAAAGTTATGCAGCCATTAAACCGCTTCAAGATATCACTAAGAAAATTCATTTCAAATGATTCAGTAATCTGATCATGCAAAGTTTCCTCCATTAATACCAAAGTGTCCATGCAAGTAAAACTATGTCTTGTTCTTTTTTTTGTTCTTTGTATGTCAACGTCATTTAGAAAAAAATATATATTTATAATGATTACAATTTAAGATATTCAACAATAATTTAAGAATGAAAAAAAAAAAAAAAATCGAATTATTAGTAGTTCCATTATTAAATTATTTATTATTATTATTACTGTACAAGTGTTTTTTTCAAATTTTCTCGAAACAAGTGTTATTCACTTATCGAGTATCTGTCATTTATTCATGTGTATTATTTGTTAGCTCATGTATATTTTTATATTTAAATTATGAGAATAAATGATATTATTATTATTATATTATTATTATAAAGGTAACATGGTATAGTGTGAGAATACGGTTGTTTTCAAATGTTTTTTTGCAAGATTCTCTATATTTAACATAAAAAATCAGACGCAGAAAACGTTTTCGCATAATGAAGATCCTATTTATATCTGATGCTAGTCCCCAAATGGAAATATTTATTCTTGTTTTGGAATATACCAATGCATAGTGAATATCCAGAAGATTATGATTTGTGAAATTTGATTTTAATGTAAGAAATGCGTAATAAGGTTTTTTCAGTGTTGTGCATTTGTTTCATGTTCTGGTTCTCACGAAAAGGGATATCCTGTAATGTTCAGAGACAAATCATGAGAACCAATTGAAATAAGGTAGGAATTAGTGTTCTTCTTGAATTTCTGGAGGTAACATGCTCTAAGGACCACCTCCCTTGGCAATGCGTTCCAGAGCCTCGCCGTTCGTTGAATTAACGAGTCTTTGGAAAGAAATGTTCTGCAGGTCTCCAAAGTGACCACGAAGGAGTGCGAAGCCTCAACTTGACGGGCTAATCTCGTGGGGACTGCCAAGGGAAGAACAATTGTTGATATTTCAGAAGAGTATCGTCCATGAAAATATTCATAAAATCGAGCCAGATCGCAAACTTTTTTAAGGTGTTCCAGAGAAGTGAGTGAGTTTGTGAGCGAAGCATCACCCACGAGACGAAATGCCCTTTTTTGGTCAGAATCCAACAATTTCAGGGTATGTTTGGGTGATGCACTCCAGATATGGGAACAGTATTCCAGGACAGGTCGGATCTGTGTCTTATAGATCATAAGCAGCTGACTGGAAGTGAAATAGCTCCTGGCCCCAAACAGAAAACCAAGTTTTCGGGATGCACTTTTAGCAATTGATCTCACGTGATATTCCCAAGAAAGGTTATTGCTGATAGTAATACCAAAGCATCGAAATGGATGCCTTCAAAGGTATGGTTACTCCTGACCAGCTTATGTTGGGCTCAG
>OU896722.1:4049040-4065040 GCA_918026855.4 Phaedon cochleariae
ACCGGATCTATGATTTAGATCTATGACAATATACACCCTTTCATTCATTCCATGGGCGTCACTACTGCTTGGCAAGGGGGCTGTGCAACTCTGGCTAATTTGTTTTCTTGAAATATTTAGGTATCAATATTGTGATGGTATGAGGTTACCTACTGTGATTTAAGTAAGCAGGCGAGTTTAGTTTCCAGTAGTGATATTCCTAGGACATTAATAATAGACGAGGTAATTTTATGACAATCGAAAGCTCCTTCCCAGGACGAGCTTGAAAAATAAGTCATAATATTATGACGCATTTGTCAATGTCGGAAGGATATTCAGCGGAAAATTTACTTGACAATCCTGTTGTCATAGTGATTGATAATTGCAGTGAATAAAATTATCAATGTAATGTTGACATGATTGGGTGAAATTGTATCATATGACACAAAATAATGAAATTCGAATGGTTGTTAGAACTGTCAAGAAATTTTCAATTAAAGGACTGTTGATGTCTCGAGTGTTTATGAAAATATGTCAACAGGTACCTACTAGAATATGATTTTTTTTTCGAGCGATCGAAAATGTTTATTTTGTTCTTCAATACTTCATACATTAATATGTACTGAAAAAATATCTAGCACAGATGTTTGTTTCTATGGACTTAACCTCACAAAATATGAATATTCGAAAAGGGATATCTATATATCTAACTACTTGATCAAAAGGCATTTGATATTGACCAAAAACGATACGTTATTCCACATTAAATATGGCGCACGTCTCAATATGGTGGATTTTTTCTTCTTATTCTCGAAAATTGAAAATTTTGCAATGATCATTCACTACTAAGTTATTTTTTTGTTCGTTGTGAGATTGAAATAGCATTTTTCGTTGTGCAACAATATGTATTTACTGGAATATTCACACCATATAGGTACAATTTGAAACTCAAAAGTATTCAGGTACTTCTCCAGTCTGGAAGATCATTCTGGAATTCAATTTGTAATGAAATAATTATGAAAAAACTAGTACGTATTACAGCTTGTTTTAATGAAATAATATCCAACATTGTAAGGAAAATAAGAGCTATCTAAACGCAAAAAAAAACAGGAAACCTGAATCAATTGAGATTACCTCAGAAGGTAGATATACTTATAATTTCTCAACTTTTCAATATACTCAATTTCTGATGTTTTTTAGTTTCTGATTCTTTATTATACTTGGATGTTTCTTTACATTCTCTATAAAGTTTACATAGTATGAGATGATCCACAATAAAATCCATGTGCTCTTTACATTCAACTCTTTGGAGAATTTGGCACTTCTCAAAAAGTTTTTTGAAAATTTGATTTTCAATAAATGATCTCGTTTTATTTCTATGTGGCTTCTTGTTGAACGTTTTAGAGAAATATGTCAATGCTCTCTCTACCAAACTCTTGAGGTCATCACCAGGGTATTTCAAATGTTGAATGCTAGTGCCATAGTTTTTATTAATGATTAGTAGTTGTTTTGGATCATTCAATATAATATCAGTATCATCCACAATCAGAAATTCTTTACATTTATTACATTCGAATTTTTCCACGCGCTTTTCTGTCAAGTATCCTGCAAAGTATGAATTAGAACAGTCTTCTAGAGTTACATCAGATGAACTGTCTTCTTCATCTGATGAAGATGAGGATGATGGAAACATTTCATGCGATAAGATGCCTTAGGAGTCGTAGTCATAGATGGAATCATCATTAAATTAACTGATTTCATCAAATTCATTCTAGCAATGAATCGGAAAGTGCATCTAAAAGTTCTCACAGTTGGGTTCGGGTTGAATCCACCTCTTTGTCTGACATTTGAAAATGTGTTTTCAATCACATCTTGATTTAATCTATTTGTCAAAAGGTAACTGAATTCTAACTCTTTTTGCGTTTTGTAAATCTCTAAAATCGAGGATAGAGTGAATAATATGCCATCAAAACAGGGAGGTCTAGAATGTCCAGTTGTTGTGAGTTTCTGAATATCTGTCAAAGTGTTTCTTGCTGATATAATAGTATTTTCTACCAAAGGACGTTCATCAGACATTGCGCAATTTTGACATACAACTGTTTACTGTTTAAACAATCGAATAAATTGTTCATCATTTGGATGAAATCTGCTGAAGCAAGAGCAGTATCACTTTTCAATTTTGATATCTGATTGCAAGTTCCTATTGCAGAAGCAACAGAATTACTAAAAAGAAGTGTCAAACTGCAGCTCATCTTTTCGAATGGTGATGGATTCATATGGGCAGGAGTAAGTTTGAGCAGAGTCCTTCCTGTTTTGCTACTCGAATCTATACGATATGCCTATCTTACATCATTGAATGAAACTCTCCTACTCATCCACATGAAGTCATTATGTAACCAATTACTTCTGAAGTTTTTGAATAAATGTAATGGGTCGAAAATGCAATATATTTTGTTACCATCAATTTTGATATACGGCTTTTCAATCGACACTTCCAAATTTCTCATAGCTGCTTGGTTGTTTGTTCCCTGGTCACAAACTACTGCTTTAAGAATGAGACCAGTATTCGATACTAGTTGAATTGCTTTAATGAGAACTTCTTCGAAAATAGAGTGTTTCATTGCATTACCACAGACAAAATATCCCAAAGGAATCTTCCACTTAGAATAAATTCCTCTTGCTAGGAATACCATCACTTGGGAACCCTGTGCCTTAGATCTACCACCAATTACTACTAGATCTTCAAATTCCTCAATGGTGTCTAATAATTTGGAGTACTCGAACATTTTTTTGATTTTCATTTTATCGAATACAATTGTGCAATACTTCTCTGACTCGTCCATAACTTGTACTGTTTGTGTGATTTGATAGAAATGTTTTTTATCGAAACCTGGCCTAAATGGAGAACTTCCAATCCATTTTCTCATTGTCGATAAAGCAAGTAAAACAATGTTCAACTTGTTTCTAAGAAATTTGTATGTCGATGGAAATTCATAAAATGTCAATAATGAAAATTTTTTCTCATCTTTCGTTCACATGGTTTTTTTTCCGATGTGAAGTTTGCATTCTTGTGACTGCACGAGAATACTTTGATTTAAATTTTATGTTGTCAATGACATGTTGAGAGCCTCTGTGCTGTTTCAACATAGCACATTTATTTCTCAAATATGAAATTGTTGATCTTTTGTTTTTCATAATACATCTCTGATTTTGAATTGTTGTTTTCAATTTTCTCTTAATTGGTGTGTCAGCTTCATCATAAGAAAGTTTCCTTTAGGACTCGATGGCATATTGGTAATGTCTATAATATATTGTTTCGTCTCGTCGGAAATCTGCGAATCTGAATCACTGGATTTTCTTCTCGAAGTGAACGATTCTTCTAGTAGAACATCTGGGAAGGAATCATGTAACATGACATTTTCATAGGTTCTGGTGGGTTTCACGAAACTCAGATTTTCTGGGCTCAAAGAAACATCGTATGACTCCCTAGACGTCGAAGGTAAGTTTCCAAATAGAACAGGTGATTGACTTTTTCGGTTAGTGTCTTTATCAACGATTGCTCCATCAGAGAAACGTTTCGGAACAGCAGTTTTTTTCAACAATTTTCGATTCAACGTATTCCAGAAGTCATCTTCAGAGAAATGCTCTGCACAAATAACTTTTTTCGGCGATAAATCCAGGAGTTGAACATTTCCTGAAAAATCATATTATTATACTAATTATTTCGAAAACAATAATAAATGTGATGGTTCTAGATTGAAATCTGTGATGGGTCATAACTTACGAACCACCCAATAATTGTTTGAAATTTGGTACGCCAATTATCCTACTTCTACCCATTGATCTAAACATACTCTACCCAAGCGACTAGCCCATTTATTTAGGAATTAGTTTGTTTAAAATTGATATATTGACGAAAACTGGCATAAGAAACAGCCAAGGTACGTCACTTTTGAGCAAAATTAATATTTTTTGACATACCTCGTAGGTATAATGCTGAAAAAAATTGGTATCTGATAATTATGTAAGTAGATTCAATTTTGTAATTAAGAAACATAATGTGTACGTCTTCTAAGCATTCGACCATTCTATAACAAGAAACTATACTCCGTCTTATGATCGGCTTATCCGATCGTTCCAACAACAGGTTTCAAAATGCAATTATGTTATTATTATTCGTATTAGGTAGTAGCTGTACGTCTTCAAGATGTACAATTTCGAACGATTTGAAAACTCGAATATTCTTCAAGACATGAATTTGAGTAAACTTTGAATCAACATGTGAAAGAAATGAAAAGTAATAGGTACTCAATCGAAACTTTTTATCCTTCTCAACTCATTCATTGGATAATACATACGTAATTGAACACAATGAATTGAAATACCTGATTTATTCTTCTTATACCTATCTACCTGATATATATTATTTACCTATTACCCCAATATCTATGCCTACCTAATTTCACCTTGCGACGCCTACCCCTACCATATTGTGCCCTTTCTTTTTATCATAGATCTGATTCAAATCAAATACGTATCAAAAATTCGACCCATACCCGAATTACCTCAATATCTACCTATCTTATTTATTATTCTCTGGCATTTCTCAACCCCCTAATAAAACTCAGAGCATAGATCTCCACATCTGTGCATATTTCATTTCGTTTCGAGCGACATCCGATGCACGCGGCATAGATCTAAATACACGCAGAAAGAATACCTATTAATTATTTTACAATTTGTTCTGCCATAAGAATCTAGCAAGAGCAAGACGGCAGCGGCAGACGGCTTCCTGACCTACCGCATATAACCCCTTTCTATCCCTTCCACTTCTAATCATAAATCATTCCAAGCTCCGAGCCACGCCGTTACGCCACGCCCCATATCGTGAAGAACAAGTTGGCGAAACTGATTTTCCAGTTCTACCAACAGTGTTTTATGCAGAAACAGCACCATCTAGCAACTCAAATCCAGTACTAGAAAATTTCACATCCAAATCGTGAGCGCGATAAATTTACACGGCGGTTGTCCATCTATTGTGTAATTAGATCTATGGTTCTATTATATAGGTAGGTACATTGGTAAATCACATTTTTTTTTTTTCAATTATTTGAAATATTTCTTTGGTCAAACCAACGATGTAGAGAATATGGGGAGCGACTCTTGTCAATTCCCATATGTAACTCGCATGTTACTCGTTAAATGGCGACACAAATTACAGGCATCTGTATAATGAACACCAAAACGAGAAAAACTTGCCGAAACACATTGAAAATTGAAATAAAAAAACTTTCTATCAGTAGTGACAATGCATGTAATAGATGAAAAATATAGTGGCGGAATATTGTACGAAAATCAGGAATCTGCAAAAAGTCTGCCAGCTTTCGGGAAGCTTCATAATTATAACTGAATTATGTAGTAGATTATGGGTAGATATTTGGCCGAAACAAAACACATCGCAGTGATTCCAGCATATTCTTTACATCACGTTTACATCGTTGTCAAACCACACATTAATAAACATGTCAAACCGACACAGCCAAAAGATTCAGGGCTTGAGGCAACCCCGCCGAAAGATACAAGGCCTGAGGTGAGGGCTACGTCACATCCGGTAGTGTGGCAGAGTACGAACATAATTTCTCGACGATTTTTACGATTTTTACCAGTTTTTTGAAAGGATTCTGGTTTCTGGTCGTCAACTAGGCACTTGTTCGTATCCTAAGCGAACTTTTTCGGGTTTTTGCTCTGTAACTCGCTTCAATACTAATAGGTTTTGCATAATAAAATCGACTGGGATACGAAAAAGAGCTTAGTTGACGATCAGAAACCAGAAGTCGTTCAATGAATTGGTAAAAATCGTATAAATCGTGAAAAACTTATGTTTGTACACTACCGGATGTGAGGTAGCCCTCAGCCTTACGTCACATCAGCCCTAGCTGGCTCAGGCCTTGTATTTTTCAGCGTTGTTGGTCAAACCATTTCAACTCGTATAGCAAAGAAGCAGATCTGTATGATGGTGGTCGAACCATATCAACTCATATTTCTAATTGTTCAACATCATACAAATCTGTTTCATTGTTATACATCACATTGGTTCCTATAAGTTTCATTACAGTTTCAGGTAACATGAAATCCTTACAACATGCATCAGCATTCTTCAAACCATATCTAATATATAGAATATTATTCAAAAGTGGCAGAAGCATTCGACTCATCTTATTTTTTATTAAATTTATTTGACTGAACACTCTCTCAATATCTGCGTTTGAATGTGGCAAACACAGTATTTGAAATGCAAATTTCACCAGATCTTTAAAAGGATTTTCGTCAACTGAACTTCGATATAGAAAAACTTCATTCAAAAATTTTTCTGTATCTTCCTTCTCACACCATTCTATCATATGAATACTAGCCCACTGGTTCTCAATTTGTGTAACCATCAATGCATCATTAATAAATTCTTTCGCAATTTGAGTGATTGGTCTTTTGTTTTGTTTCAAACATTCACTTACTGAAAGAATATTCATTTTTTCCAAAGTAAGCATGTTGTCAGGTAGTCTAGACCTCAACTCTTTTGTCAATTCAAGTAAAAAATTAACACAGCGCTGTTTAAGCAATGTTTTTTCTCCTTCACCAATATTATATTCTTCACATGAATTTTCGAAAGAAAAACCTAAATATGGATTTGGATCCAGATAATTTTCTATGTTTTCTGAAAATATATTGATTCTTGCTGTAGGATTGACAATTTTGTTGACGACGCTACTGTATTAACTTTTTAAGTCCATCAGTAATTTAGTTGGATCACTATTTGCAGACTCAAAATTTTTATTAGTTTTTTGAAGCAATGATATGATAGGATAAAGAAAGTTTAAATAAATTCGGTTCTGATTATCTTTATACATACTGTAAAGCATTTCAGCTGTGTAGCAATGCTCACTCAATCTTACTATATTGAAGTGTGCTGTCAGTGAGTCTGCTTTCACATGCATCCGTTTTCACGGATATACGTTTGCGTGATTTACGTACACAAGTTTGGGTCCCTTCCGAAAGGAATGGTTCCGTGAGCTCCGTTGCTCTCCCTATTTGGCGCAAATATTTAAACACTCAAAAATGAATTAGGAAATACCAGGGGGCTCAAAATTGAAATGATCATGAACTCTTCAACGTTATTGAGTTTCACATGTGTTTTGAGTAAATCTCTAAAAAATAAAACAATATGGGAGCAGAAAATTATAAAGAGAAAAGTCAGAAATTTGTATATATTCTATTTATAATGGAGAGATTCAGAATGTCAAAAGAAAAATCGTAGATTTTGGACCAGACCTATATTCAAAGAAAATTCCCGAAGACTTCATGACGCAAGTGAAAATTTGGCTAGAGAAATGGAGCAAAACGACAATGAAAAATTTTGCAATTACTTTGGAATGTCGCCTCATATGTTTCATCTATTGTTGGGCCTCTTGGAGACTAAACTCGTAAAACAACATGTAATTAGAACTTCAATACCACCAAGAACCAGATTAGAAATAACACTTCGCTATTTGGCATCTGGTGACAGTATATGACTTCTATGTCATATCTTTTTCGCCTTGGGATTTCTACAGTTTCAGAAAGTATTCCTGAAACATGCACCGAAATCTGGAATTGTTTGGAATTTCGAGAGTTACTACATAATCCAACAGACACAGTATGGAATGAAATAGCCAGTGGATTTGACAAAAGCTGGAATTTTCCACATCGCATAGGTGCTATTCGTCGGCTTAATTTGCAAAGGTCGTAAGTCCAAAATACCAAATTTTACAGGAGAGACAAAAAACGTTTGAAATCATAATCAAATATGAATTAACCATGCAAAATACTTCAATTCATTTTTAAATATTCGATATTCGTTCCGATATATGAAAAATGAGAAAAAAATCACTCATACTTTTTTTGAAGGACTTACGAGCTTTTCCCATTTTTTCCCCAAAATTTGATGGACTTACAATTTTTGCGATTAAAGAAAACTACAATGATTTTCAAAGTTTTATTCGATTGAAATGTAACGTAAGAATGAAAAATCAACAAAAAAATATCCAGAAAATGAACATGACTTGAAGTTTGTCAATCTTCAATCAACATAGAACTAAATCGTACAGATCCCGAGAAAAACATAGCGTAGAAAGTGATGAAAAAATTTCAGAAAGCATTTTGCTGAGAGTTAAAAATATGGTAAATTGTCATAAAAAGAATGATAATCCTTTTTCAAACTTTTTTTCAAAGATTGTAAATTATCCCATTTATCCTTCTTTATTGGTATTGGCCGTCCATATAATTGGGGAAGAGATTCCAGTGAACAGGGTTGGATCTTGTTTGGATTTCGAAAAAGTAAGGGGGTGTATGTATCAGTATGTCTCAATTTATAAAGAATTGAACCATTTGGGGAATACTGCAATGCCCTAATATCGGTAACGACTGGATCTCCAGTCCGCTTTCCTGGGCGTAATGACGACAAAAATTTTAGCTCACCAAAGTTTTTGAAAAATGTATAGTCTAAATATTTCACTAAGTAGGGTGATGGATTTCTTCTTGCTGCTAAACAGACACCGACGTAGTCTGCTGGGACATTAATATCAGTTCTTCGGAGTCTCTGTTCAATGGTGGAATGTATGGAGTCTGCCTCCATTTGGGTGTGGCCCTTTTCCAAATATTTCTGCTCAATCGTTACTTTGTAGTATGAGGCCATATTCAGTAGAGCATTGGATAGATTTGCGTTTCTATTTTGTGACGTACAACCATCACTGTATATAATGATATTCTGATCGGGACTCAATGTTCCAATTACGAATTGTTTCAGAAAATAACAAATAATCGAACAATAGTCATTTGATGATACGCCACCAGCTGATTCATGCCATAAATAGCAATAGGCTTCTTTGGTCTTCATGTTATAGATTGTGAAATTGTGGACTATAAGTTTGGTTTTGAAATATAGTGACGATACGTTGGATTTTGGACAGAGTAATACAGACTGGAGATCCATACAGTAAACCTTGTTATTGGATTCTTTATCTGCAGCTTTGGATCCTCTTGCTTCTCTCTTCTTCAGCTGATGACATTCATAAGCTTCTTCTGATAAGTTTCCTGCTTTATACGTGAAACACGTATCACACTGGTCTTTTTTGGGTCTGAATAAGCTTAAATTCATTTCATCGAATATATGATAAAAGACTGCAATGGATAGTGGCTTCATGTGCTGTTCAACACACCATGTATTTTTATATAAGTTGTACAGCGCCGACTTGGAAGTCCAATTTGGTTCCAGATATAATTTTGAAGAGCTCGCTCTACAATAATGACTTTCAGTCTTGGGAATTTCTCTGAAAAACAGCCTTAGATTTTCTTTAAGATCATTTCTCACAGTCGAATTATCATTGTCAATTTCACTTTTCAACGACTTTCCTTCGGATAACTCAGCTTGTTTCCAGTTCATTACCATTCTTTCACCTATACCCAAGGTATTCAGAAACATTGTTTTGCATACTGGTATCCTCTCATCAGATTTTTTCAAATGATATTTCCAGGAATACTTCCTTCTGGATTCTGCCTCGACTAACCTGTGCCTGTGCCTCCTTGTAGTCTTCACATTCACCAACAATTGAATGTATAGTTTCCTTTGCTTCCAGTCTAACTCTGACCAAAACGAACTAAATATTTCATTTCTTTCATCTTCTGTCAACAATCCACATTTCAGAACTGATTTTTTCGAAGACAATTTGCATTTGCATCTACATTTGATAACTTTCTTCTGACGAAAAACGTTATATTTCCATTCATTATCGACTTTCTTTTTACCATAATATTTTTCACCCTTCTCTCGCCTCTTTTTATTGATACTGCTAGACCATTTAGCCTCATCTACAAGATACCTCTTTCTCCTTTTCCCTTTGTCAACATTTTCTCCTGTTTCTGAAAAATCTCTCAGCTCATGTTCTCCTTCATGTTCTTTTTCATGTTCCTGTTCATGTTCTTCTTCATATTCTTTTTCATGTTCTTCTTCATGGTCACCTTCATGTTCTTCTTCATTTTCTTCTTCACGTTCTTCAATTGAATCTGAGTTAGTATCTTTTTCCTCATCTCGAAATTCTTTCAGATTCGTGTTCTGTAAAACAAAAACCTCGCGATCTTCACCAATGAACTGTAGGTCAAGCTGGTCAAGTGTTCCCAAATTCATATGATCGGGTTGATTTAGGCAGCTTTCAACATTGAATTCCTCATTGCTGTTCGAGAATATATTTTCTGTTACTTCAGGTATATCGAAAATTAATAAAGAATCACTCTCTGATAATCGATGACTTCCCCCGATATCTTCAGGTTCATTCATTGAGAAATTATTAGTATTTTGTAGCCCATAACAACTAGAGATATCAAGAATGTTTGGATTGTTTGGATTTTCTGTTATTATATTATTTTCTTCATTATCTCCGACATGAGCATCATTTTTACTGATAATATCATGATTATTTCCGTCCATGCTAAATGAGTTTAGTTCTGTCTCGATTTCACAATTTATTGGACGAATATTTTCTTTTTCTGAAGATAAACCAGCTTCAACATCTTCTACAAGTTTAGCGTTCTTTGCATTTTGCAGAATTCTCATAGTTCTTGAATTAGGCCGATCCATAACTGCAAGAATCAATAATAATATTAATTTCTATTGGGCTTGAGCAATAAATTTTTCTTTCTACATTATTTTGAAACTAATTTTTTCATCATTATTTGATATTTTAATAACATATTATATTTTTATATTCAAATTTAGTCAACAGAAAGATTGTTACTCTTTATCACGTTCATTTTCAGGTATTTTTCCAATGAATAGGTACATAATGAGAAAGGAAAGTCCGAATTTTTCTCCCGCGGTATATTTGATACTCGACGCATAGTCTATAAGTAATAGATTGTGAAAACAATGATCTACAATGTATTCAGAATTATTCGAACATGACAAAACGGCATTCCATAAGGATGGCAAATGTCGTAACTCCATCTCATTATTCAAATAACCTAGATCAATGAAACTGGAAAATGTCGTTACTCCGTAATGATTTTGAACCGATCAGAAAAGCTTCCTGCTTTCTTAAATGTAGTTTATTTATTGATAATTACGAATAACAATACTTACCGGGTACACGGGAATCCCTTTATCACTGAACTATAATTTGAGTACCAAATAACTTGCCAAAAACTGAAGGGACTAGTACACAGTCACATCTGTTGCATTATAATGGTGGACGTACGACTTTTTCTACATGCTCTATTCGAAGTATGGACTTACGACTTTATCTATTTCGGTATTTCAAGGTTTTATAAATTTTTTGGAGTTACAATGTTTGGTAAATAGTTAGCTATAATTTTTCTGCGTCAGATGGCACCAATATCTCATATACGATTTAAATTGGACTTACGACCTTTGCGAATTAAGCCGACGTATTGATGGCAAACATGTCATAATAGAAGTAAATTTTGAATTAATTCTTGTTCTTCTTTGTGCATTATGATTTCTTCTAGGCTCCACCAAAATGTGGTTCTGTGTATTACAACTATAAAAATAGTCACAGCCTGGTCTTACTTGCAATTGCTGATTTTAGTTTGAGATTTATCATGGTTGATATTGGAGCACCTGGCAGAAAAAGTGATGGTGGGGTTTTTCGTCAAAGCATTATTGGTCAAGGTTTCCAAAATAACAGTCTTCATGTACCAGATCCATCACCAATATCAAACCATGATCTAGATATGATTTTGCCATATGTCCTCATTGGTGATGAAGCATTTGCTTTGACCAATTACTTGATGAGACCATTTCCTCGTAATGGTCAGTTGAACTTGGGAAAAAAATTTCAATTATAGACTGAGCAGAGCCAGGAGGGTTATTGAAAGTGCATTTGGTATTCTTCGTGGAAGATGGAGAATATATGCCAAACCTATCAATACCTCTTCATCTACAAGCATAAAGATTATACAAGCTACAGTCTGTTTGCACAATTTTATTATGAAACAAGAATCAACAATGGCTACTACAGATCAAAGATACTCTAGACAGAATTTTTGTGAGGAGTCTAATGGTATTGTTGATTTGAGATTTGAACATTATAGGGATTCCCTTTCGTGCGCTCCAATCGATAAAAAAAAAGAACAGGCAGTAACACATATAGTAGGGATGCTGCAAGTATTAGGGAAAAATTTACTACATATTTTGAAACTAATGGTGCAGTTTCTTGGCAGTGGGAGAAAACAATTGGAAATTAATTTTAGGAACAATAAGTATTAATTCAATAAAAATTATTTCTTTAACATGTATCTTTTGTAAACAACTGCCAATACTTTTGATCTACCTTCTTTGGAAAATATTTTCAATTTAATGGATAATTTTATGGAATATATATCAAAAAGTTTTAGATATCATGATATACATATATCAAGTTAAAAATATATTATACATACTTAAAACTATAAAAATGATATATATATCATGATATATATCACTGATATAAATCTTTGGAGCCCTGACAAAAATAACACTATTCTTGAGATTCCTCTTCATCCAACATTTGCAAAAATTTTATCTCCAGTTTTTTTCTACTCTTATAGGGAAGTGGCTCTTGCAATTTTTGTAATACAGCTTGTTGTAATTTAGTTTGCTGCATATGGCGGTTCCCTGTAGAATGTTGAAATTGATGAGTATTGGTAGGTATATAATAATGTTATGTATCACTTTTTTTGCTGCATGTTATGCATCAGAAGAATCAGACTTGCTGATATAACTATTAGTTATACTAGATATTGGGGATAAAATATTGGAATCCACATTTGATTCTGTCCTGGAGATTGAAATGTATGTTAAACAAATAGTAACTGAGAGCAATTTGTTTTCAAGTACCTTGTTTGATTATCAACATCTTCTAAAAATGACATCATTTCATAATATTTGAATGAAGGTCTGGGAGGTTTAGCTTCAGCACTTGATCCTGTTGGTACATACACCTTCTGTTTTTTTTGCCCTGGTGAAGTCATCTCTCAATTGCCTCTTTTTTTTAAATAAACTCTATAGAGAATTCTCCTAAAAATAAAGTTCTAAATATACAAGTCTCATATCTAATATGTTCTCTTTTCTAACCATACCAAGTATTGTGAATTTCTTTCCATAAATCTTTCACTTTCAAGTTTTGGCGTTCTGATAGTGGTAGACTGTGGTCCCAAAGTGGGGGTCTAGCAAACATTTCACTGATGAGAATTTCCTCCCAAACTGTTGAATTACTTGATGAAGATTGAGATTGATTGGCATCAATGCCATCAATGGTGATATCCTCAACTGTCCCAACATGATTTTCACTATTCTCATTCTGAGCAGAGGTCCCAGCATCATCTTCATCTGAAATTTTTGAATGTACCTATATTCTTTCCAGACACTATACCTGCAGTAACACTATAAAGTTAATAAATGTCTGCTATACTCACATACTACAGTCAGAATATTGTTCTCATCGGCGCTTAATTGATGAGATGTCCCAGGAAATGCTATGGAGTTGACTTTATTTACAAAACATTCATGGTCTATATAATTCTCTTCAAGGGTATAGAAACTCTTACCACAATAGCCACATTTAAAAACGCAATCAGCCATAACCAAAAGTTCCTTTTTAGGCTATCATTTAAGGGTCAGGGCCTTTTTAGGCATTCAAAACACGCATCCGTAGGTAAACTACAAACACATCCCACACAGTTTATGGGTTGTCGACGGTTTAGGAAAAACTCTGAAAAATGAAAATATTCACCTAACCTAGCTTTCAACAGGAGAAAAACGAACTCAAAGTCGGTCGACCACAATATTTAATATCACAATTATATATAAGCAGTGTGTTACTATAGTTTCGGCTCTACGACCATCTTCAGACACAATTAAAAAGTACCTGTTATGTGGAGAAACATCTTAACAATAGAAACATTTTTATCAGTAAATCGTTATAAAAATAATCAGTCCAGCCTCACAATCAACAATATTTGTAACGGCTGAAAAGCCAAGAAAACATTACAATCAGTAAGTTCAACATCAAGGAAACTAATTATATGGAAATCTACTCAAGTAGGCTTCATCTGACTGATGTGTCTGAAGATGGCCGTAGAGCCGAAACTATAGTACCACACTGCTTATATATAATTTTGATATTAAATATTGTGGTCGACCGACTTTGAGTTCGTTTTTCTCCTGTTGAAAAAATACCGGACCACTTTGAGAATGGATGGTTTCCATGACTTAACCTAGCTTTCTTGTCATCACGGACAAATTAAACGGAGGAAACTCAAAGTTGAGCCAACTGGGTACGTTGCGATTGCCGACTTATCCGTGTCGATTTCTATTGGTCAATACTCATCAGATGATCCAACGGATCCGTGAAAACGGATGCATATGAAAGCAGCCTGAGTCCCACTGATCCAACATTTGTTATATTGCTCCTTCAATTGACATCCATCGTGTGTCAGCAACTTTAGGAATTTTCAATGGACTTTTGTCATTATTTATAGTTTTGTATATTTTTTTCATAAGTCAACAGTCTTATTGAAGAATGAGAGAACCAATTATAAGTTTCTCTGATTGAAAACTCAATATTTCTAGGTGATGACCTTACAGCAGCTTTGGAAATTGCAAGCTGTAATGAATGACATACACGTTTCAAAAGCGCATATACACCATTATTTGTTCCTGTCATTGTAGAAGCATTATCTGTTCCAATACCACACAGTTTTCCTATATCTAGATCAAACTTCGAGAGTAGATTTTTTATGGCTACTGTTATGGTACTAGCTGTACCATCATCTATATGCACCAAACCCAAAAATGTTGATATCATTTTTGAATGAATTAGGCTATGATATCTAATAGCAATGCCTAACATTTTTTGTACTGCAATGTCTGTAGATTCATCAATCAATAAGCTATAATAATTACTACCAATATCTCCTTTTAGAGTTTAAAAAAAAATGGTCCAATCACATTAACAATTACCTGTACACTTGGTTCTGTGTATTGAAATGGTTTCTCCTGGATCACATTTGAAATTCTTGTGAATATCACTCAAATGGTCAATAGTTCGAATAGATGTATGGACAGCTGAATATAAACATAACTGGGCCTCTTTTTTTGTTTCTCAGTTACTTATCCAACAGGTTTGAAAGTTGTTCTTTTTTGATCACTCCCTGCAAATGGTTGAGCAGCAGTCTTATGTTTTTTCTGTCCACATGTTTTTGTAGATCACATAATTTTGCTGCCAGCATTGTTTTACAGTATCTGCAAAATGCCTTTGTGGAATCTGAAGTACAGGGTTGCAGCCATCCTCGAAATATCGTAAGTTTTTCCCATTCTGCTCTGTATTTCTGTGTATATTGTGGAGGCACTAAAATTTTGAAGGTATACATAGATATGAGAAAACTTGATACCCATAAGAGAAGAGAAACAACTTACTTTCATTACAATTTCATTCGAACGTCCACGTTCAAAACCCTTTCAAAATCTGCATTCTACATATCTGTTTCCCTCGTGCCTCAGCCCTCAGCCGTCAGTGTCCAAGCCGTCCAAGGTTTCCCCCTAGCCCCTATATCCTAATCCCCAATTCCTTATATTTAATCCCTAATTATTACTATTTTTAGCATTTGACATTATGACATTTGACAGTCGACAGGCGACATGGTACATGACAGTTGAGGACGACAACAAAAGACCACAAATGATGAAAACAAACCATGTCATCTGTCATTCTCTTCCCTGCTTATCTCTTCGTCTCGGAAAGTCGCGAACCCGAATGTTTCAAAATGTGAATTCATATCCGTCATCACAAATTCACGTGATCAAAATATCTCCATAAAAGTCGCCATGACCATATTGAAAACGCTAGAAATCCGACACGTCGCAAATCAAGTTGAAATGTCGCATTGACCTATCCTGAAAACTCTAGATTTAGCGGCAAAACCGCTGAGATGGCAA
>OU896722.1:4065540-4110549 GCA_918026855.4 Phaedon cochleariae
TTTTCTTAGAATAAATAAAATCGTATCAAGATATATGATATTGATGTTCCTTTCCGTATAAATATTTATAATGTTCACTCTGAAACAACCTATAATTATCTAGCCTCAATGCTGATTATCTCACAGTGGAACAGTCCGAATGTTCATAGAACGTCCCTAGAATATTTGTATTATATTGTGAGAATATTTTGAGGAAATTCAAATATTCTCGAAGAATATTCTATGAACGTTCTATGAATGACATTGTGCTATCTGGGTAGATACTGACTTATACTTTGATGTGGATTCGAGAAATGTGATATATTTCTTATTAGAAATTTCAAAGAAAATTCCACAAAAGTAATTTTCGATCAATCAAATTTGGGTTTTTGACGAATCACCATAGCAACCTATATATATGTATTTCAGTGGAATTTTGTTTTTCTTAGGTACCCAACAGCGAAAAAATATGATTTTTTTCTCGTTTCAATTACAAAATAATATTAAAGATATCTCACACTTGAATAGTAACCACAAAACTCCTTATATTTATATCTTACGACTTGAATGCGTATTCAATATGGCGGACGAACAAATCATTCCAATGATGCGTCCCCAAGCCCAGACGTCCATTGATGAATTTGGAGCATGGTGTAGATGTAATCATTTGATGAACAATTTGGATAACACAACGTTCATTCAATTTTCAAACGAATACTATCGGCCACTTCATCTTTTGTTCCGTGATTAGAATTATTTGGTATTGGTATTGGTAGGTTGGATGGTAACAGATGCGCTGCGACCTAATTAGATCTATTATGCCCCATCTGCTCCTGCTATATCAAGGATTTCTTGTTCATAGCAGCCCCTCGGGATTCAATTCCTTCAGGAATTTGAGGATTTTGAGGGGGTCTAGCTGTGATATTTCTTCCACAGTCAGCTGGTGTGTTCCCAGTATGTTCAATCTTTTGTGATGTACAGCGTCACACTCCATCAGTATGTGATGGGGTGTTTCTGGTTCTTCCTCACAGAATCTGCAGGTGCCGTCCTCCTGTAAGCCTAGCTTCCTTAGGTGTTCTTTGAGTCTGAAATGCCCCGTTAGAAATCCCGTTATTGCTTTGAGACTTCCTTTGCTGAGGTTTGTCAGTGTCTTAGATCTTTCTCGGTTGAAATTTCCAAGGAGATCTTCAGCCTGCCGTAGTCCTGGAAGTCTTCTCCATTGTCTGGCTCTACAGGCTCCTTTCGCCTTCTCAAGTTCTCCTTGGAAATAGGAATTTCCAAGGCCGCAGAATGGCTCTGGTCCGATCAGTGGCGTTGAAGCCCCTCGTCGTGCCAGAGCGTCTGCTTGTAAATTCCCCCCCACTCCGATATGCCCTGGCACCCAGAGGAGGGTAACTTTATTGTTGCTGCCTAGCTCATTCAATTTGCTTAGGCATTCCCACACCATCTTCGAGTTGATGTAAGGAGAGCTCAACGCTTTGATGGCTGCTTTGCTATCGGATAAAATCGCGATGTCCTTCTTCCGGTATCTCCTGTCTAGGTTGAACTGGATGCATCTTCCTATGGCGTGTATTTCCGCTTGAAAAATGCTGGGAAATTGTCCCATTGATTCGAAGTATTTGGTGCGAGGCCCAAAGACTCCTGCTCCAGTTTCCTCGGGTGTTTTAGACCCGTCCGTATACCAAGTAAAGGTATTCCTTTCCAGTGATTCGATGGATTCTGTGCTCCATTCGCGCTTGTTGCTCAGCTCCACTCGGAAGTTCTTCTCAACACTGAACTTCCTAATGATTTGGACTGTTGGAAGATCGGCGAGGTGATTAGAATTATCAGACTGTACAAAATTCCTTGGAACACAACTGGATTGTGAATTATCTTTCAACAAACATATTGAATTCCTAACAACTACAAACCGATAGCACTGCTATCTAATATTTCATAGATCATGGAGAAAGCTATCAACATCGAGCTCATTAAATACATGGAACATTCAGGTATTATTAACGATAGGCAATATAGCTTTCGTTATCAGAAATCAACTGGTGACCTGCTCGCTTACGTCTCACATATATGGCAGCAATCTATTGAAAGATATGGTGAACACTTAGAAGTAGCACTTGATATCTCCAAGGCATTCGATCGAGTCTGGCACCACGGACTTCTCGCCAAGCTTCCATCTAATGGCTTGCTACCCCAGCTATGTTCTCTGCTAGCTAGTTTTCTCTCAAACAGGTATCTCCATGTAGTGGTCGACAGAGATTCATCTGACTCTTATCATACATGCTGGTGTTCCGCAAGGATAAATTCTAGCACCAACACTATTTCTACTCCATATCAACGATTTGTTGGAAGCAACTTCATGTCCAGTACACAGCTTCGCGGATGATAGTACCCTCCATACCGCCTTCTCTTCCAGGGCTCCAATACCAGCCAGGCAAATGAGAAACGAACGAGGGAGAAATGTTGACAACATAACTTGGTAGATTTCAATGCATGCCTTGCTGCTCATAATCTATCGGGCACAGATCTGACCTGTCCTGGAATACTATTCCCATATTTGGAGTGCAGCACCCAAAAATACCCTGAAACTGTTGGATTCTGCCCAGGAAAATGCAATTCGTCTCGTGGGTGATGCCTCGCTCACAAGCTCGCTCACTTCTCTGGAACACCGTAGAAGAGTTGGCGATTTGGCTCGATTTCATAGATATTTCGATGGACGATGCTCTTCTGAAATATCGACAATTGTTTCTCCCTTGGCAGTCCCCGCGAGATTAACCCGTCGAGTTAAGGCTTCGCACCCTTTCGTGGTCACTTTTGAGACCTGCAGAACATCTCTTTCCAAAGACTCGTTCATTCAACGAACAGCGAGGCTCTGGAACACATTGTCAAGGGAGGTGTTCCCCGAGGCATATTACCTCCATAAATTCAAGAAGAACACCAATTCCTACCTTATTTCCCTTGGTTCTCACGATGTTCCATGAACATCACAGGATATCCTTTTCGTGGGAACCACAACATAAAAAAATATTCAGAAATTTGCTATGAAACCATAGGATCGCGCGTTGTAGTCGTAAGATATAAAGATTATGAGTTCTGTGATAGTCACCCGACGATGATATGAAATGGAGAAATATAGTATGTAAATTTTCTCAACGAATACCACACGAGGTTGAATCATTTTCTGGAAATTTTTTAACCACTAGTGGTATTACAAGTGAAAATTCAAGCGACAGAAAGTCATTTGAAATGATTAAGTAAATACTAAAAGGAATTGTTATTTGTTATGTTCGTTCAAAAACCAATAGAACTGATTATTTCAGAAACATATGTCTTCATTTTTTAAGTCTCTCAAATGGCGTAAGAATATCGACAGAGACACATAAATTCATGACTAAGTTCTATTTCCGATTTCGAAATGTTTTTCGCTCAACATCTAATACTCAATGGGATCGACTTTCCATACATCCCAATTCTCATTCAATTCAATGCGTTCTCCTTATGAAAATTCTATCATTGTAGTCATGGAGTCTAGTGGGAAAACAGCTCCTCACAGAAAGTATTTGATTTCCTCAATTCCTTTCGTTTTCATCCTAATTTCAAGATCAAGTAGGTATTATTCGATTTATTAGACATGATATAAAGAATTGGTAGATATGATATTTATGTCTCAGGTGATGTTATGAACTTTCAAATGAAAATTGGGTATTTCTGGCAATGCCTAATTATATTCTGACAACTAACTTTCCACAAATATCGATAAAATATAGGCATAAAATTATGAAAAATTGTGGTCGAGAACGATTTATCAGTCGAATTTGATGAGAGATCATCACAGTATTTGACATAATTTGTTAATTATGACATCAATGGATTCGAAGAGGATTCAGACGACGAATAGGTAAGCTTGGATGAAGAAAAAAGGGGAAAAAATAATTCAATTCCATATTGGAAGAAGCTGATTGGATTCTCACTGAAGATATATCTGTATTTCTACTCGAGCTCTCCCCACCAAACATAACACCAAATCAACTAAGAACTCACGGCGAAGTAAGATTAACGCTGTTTATGAAGATCCTGCTGAAATTACAGCCTGATAGGGAACCAACAACCTGATTGAATTCAACGCACCAAAAGTCAGACCTGAATTCTCTCTGAAAAGGCGGAACTCAGTTTGTCTGATACATCAATATCTGGTACGATCATTCCCACCAAGTCCACAATATCGATGCTTGGTATTTCTAATAGTAATACTCTTTAATAGAAAAATCATGTTAGATCTATCGCAAAAGCTGCTCCACACAAACTCATATTTTTATTCCGTGCAAAGCACAGATACGACCTGTTTCAGAATAATGTCTCCACATATGGTGTTCAGAACCCAAACATCCGGTGATCCTCTTAAATTCTACCAAGAAAAGAGCCGTTCATCTGGTGGATGATGCCACTCTCACTAATTATTTGACCTCATCAAAACACCGTATAAAAATCGGCGACTTTCGACTTTCTATTGATACTCTCACGGGAAATATTCCTCAGAAATCTCTGTTATCAATATCATGGCAATACCAGTCAAACAAACTCTACATGCTCAGTCAGCACATACTTTCGTTGTCAACCTCGAAATATGTTGAACAACACTTTTCCAAAATTTATTTGTCCGTAGAACAGCAAAGCTTTGGGACTCTTTGCCATAATGGAAGTATTCCCAAGAATTTAAAAGTTCGACTGCGAATATCGCAATGAAGTTGAAATATTCGAACTTTTTCACGAATTCGGATGGAATGATAACCACACAGTTTGCATAAAATGTTTTTGGGTGTATGATAAATTGACATTCATCATACAGGGCGTGGAAATGAATTCTGAATTGAGACTCTATCACGAATCTGCGATTAGAGGTCTATAAAAATCACAAGTTTCCATCGGTCAAGTTTGAACCCCCTGATTGGGTATAAAAGTGTTGAAAAGGAATATTCTCAGATGAATTATGAACATACAAAAATGGATATATATTTATATAAAGCAATACATTGAGAATTCGCATTCTCTATGTGATGAGAATATTTACTCTTTTTCAGTTAATTCAATAGAAAACAACTACTTTCCTGGCTATATGCCACGACGAACATTGAATTATATCTATTGAACACATACGATAAGATTTTGAAAATAAAATATAAAAATTTCTGAAATTGAGAATTTGCATTCTCCTTCAGACAAAAATAGGTATATATACACACATCATTCTGAATCTTCAACAGAAAACAACTACTTTCCTGGCTATTTGCCTCGTCGAACATTGAATTATATCTGATGAACTTTCAAAAGGGGAATATGAAAAATAAAGAATAAAATCCTCCGAAATTGAGAATTGACATTCTTCTTCAAATCGGATGAATAATATGATGAATAATGATCTAGAAATATGACTTACCAATATATTCAGCATTGAAATGAAAATTGGAATGTATAGAAGAAGTATACTGGCATGATAAGATAAGATAAGATAAGATAAGATAAGATATTTATTTCCAGAAAAAAACAAGTTTTGTAGGAAAGTGCACAGTAGTTGTCCTAAAACGATAGTTGTGCTAGAATGATCATTATATCTGAACATTTTACAAAAAAATATATAAGAATACAAAAAAACACAAGTTCTTAGTGTACCTGAAACAATACAAATCCATTTCGTAGCAATTGAAATTGGTTGGTGTATACCATTACACAGATATGCTAAGATTATATAACTTAACGCTCATACTACACATTTACATAAAAATAAATAAAAAGTTGAGAGTACCTATATCTGAAACAATGGAACTATACAGGTGCTTTTCATAACGCTTTCGGTATACACATATCACATATTATTATCATTGAGAAAATCAAGTACTGAGTAGTATGCTTTATCGATTAGAAGATTTTTCACTGAACTTTTGAATTTATTGAATGGCATGAACTTATAATCGGTAGGCAGTTTATTGAATAGTTTCGCACTACTGTAATAAACGCTGTTCTCAAAAAACGATGTGTTATGATGAGGAAGTAAGATCATTTTGTAGCACTGTCGAGTGGAGGAAGAACTAAAATTGAACAGATTTCGATTTTTGTGACAAAAACATAAAGCTTCAAGAATGTAGAGAGAAGGTAATGTTAAAATTCTCATTTGAATGAAATATTGACGACACGAAGTACTTCGAGAAAGTCCTAATATAATTTGAATTGCCCTTTTCTGTAGCACAAACACTGATTTCCACATCATTGATTTAGCCCAGAAAAGAATTCCATAGGACATATGAGAGTAAAAATTCGCAAAATAAACCATTTTTAGGGTTTCGATGAATAGACCATTCGCTTTCAAGGTTCTCAAAGCAAAACAACTGCTGCTCAATTTCTTATTGAGGTGTTGAATATGATGTTTCCAGTTCAATTGTGAATCCAATAAGAAACCAAGACATTTACTTTCATCTACAAAGGCTACATTGAAGGCAACATCAACTACATCTAATAAAGGCCTCTGGCAGAAATTTACACAGTGCGTTTTGGAAAAGTTGACACTAATGTTGTTTATTTCACACCAATCATTTATTGTTATCAATGTCGAGTTCAGATTCAGGGTAGATTCTTGTGGGTTTGAACCATTGATTAGGAATAATGTATCATCGGCAAACATCGTTGTGGAGGCCTGAGGAATATTGCTTGGCAGATCGTTGATATACAGAATGAATAAAAGTGGGCCTAAGATGGATCCTTGTGGTACACCTGTGTTTATATCACCCCAATCCGAATAAACTTTCTTATTGTCTCTAGAGATGACCACCCTTTGTTGTCTATGGAAAAGATAATTAGTGAACCATTTGAGAGGTGTGCCTCTTATACCATAATGCCCAAGTTTGAGGCGCAGTATTTCAAAACTCACACTATCGAAAGCCTTCTTACAGTCACAGGCTAACCCGATTTGGTTGATCCTCGTGTCTAATTTATTATAAATTGCTTGAGTAATATCGTACATTGCTGAAGAAGTTGATTTTTTGTTCAGAAATCCATGTTGATTGGGAGTTATGATTTTATAGGCGTCTAAGAATGATAGGAGTCTTTTATGTACTAGTTTTTCTAAAAGTTTTGCTACAGTAGGCAACAGCGAAATGGGCCTGTAGTTGTTGAAATCTTTTTTATCGCCTTTTTTGTACAGAGGAATCACATTTGACTTTTTTAAACAAGGTGGAGAGACTCCTTGAACAAAAGATTCATTGAAAAGTTTCACTATATGAGGTAAAATGATGTGAATACTGTTTTTTAGTAGTTTAGAAGAGATATTATCATAGCCACAAGAGTTTTTGGGTTTCATGTTATTGAGAGTTTCGAGAATTTCTGTTTCATCAGTGGGATACATGAAAAAAGATATAGAATTGGGTGCACAGTAACTATTTAGAAATTTATTAATTTGAGTTTCATTAATAATTGAATTAGAGGGAACGACGTTGAGAAAAAAATCGTTTAGTTCAGTGCATGATTCACTAGAATGATCACATGAAATAGATGTATCATTGTGGGTGGAACTTGAGCCCAATTCCGAATTAACGAGCTGCCAAATTCGTTTGATTTTGTTGTCACTTGACCTAATCTCTCTGTCGAAATAAGAAGTTTTAGCTGCTAGTATAAGCATTTTCAGAATTTGACAATATGTTTTGATATGTTTTTCCAGAACTGCATTGTGATAATTTCTAGTCAAGGTTATGAGTTGTTGCCTTTTGTGCTTACATGAGTTTCGGAGACCTCTTGTCATCCAACATTTCCTCTGATTCGTTTTGACTTTTTTCAACGGGAACGATTTCTCAAAACAGTCCACCTGAATATTCTGAAACATTTCGAACTTCTCCTCCAAGTACTGAAAAGGAATTGCACAGTACCTTCTTTCGGTTAACATCACCTTCAAATTATTCTTAAATACATTGATGTTTTTGTCTGAATAAAAGCGTTTCATGGTAAATTCAGTTCTTCTGTTATCGTGACCAATTTTGAATTGTATATATTGTGAAAAGTGATCAGCAAAGCCATTGTCCACATTTTTTGTCTCATATTCCTCAAAATTAACAAATATATTATCTAAGCAAGTTGCTGTTGTTATACGAACTCTAGTATTATCAAAAGTTGTTTGATGCATGTTGAATGAGCGCAAAACATTCAGCAGATCATTTTTATTATCAGAATCCGACATAAAGTTCACATTAAAGTCTCCACATAGTATGACTACGAAAGCGTAGAAAGGCCACTGTTGTGTGTATTCTATTTTAATTCTTTATTCAGACTTTTTTCTCTGAATTCAAACTTTTTTATCTGAATTCAGACTTTAAAGTCTGAATTCAGACTTTTCTCTCTGACTTCAGACTTTAAAGTCTGAATTGGTCATAAGTTATACTATTTTGGCAGCACTTATGCTGTCAACTACCCTATGAAAAGTGAGACTCACCATATATATTATATAAACTATATTCTCGCTTATATAGCGTATAATAGTTATTTATGTATTAAGGGAATTATGAGGGCCTTAATTACCTATGGCAAAGTTTGCGTCCCGAGGGCCTCTGGCCCGAGGGACAACAATTGCCAGAGGTTATTAAGGCTCTATAACTCCCGTGATACATAGATAATTTTATTTCTGACTGATTTCATTCATTAGATACCTTCCCGATTGGAAGTTAGACATGTTTTTCCGTATGATGATCTTGACTACCGCGAATAGGAGATTCCTTATTGCTACGTTATTGCATGGTTGTTGCTATGCATTTTTTATTTAATTTTGGCTAGAGGGAATTATAGCATCTATAACATCCCAAGGGAGTTATGACCCTCATTATAGATATCGTAACTATGACGATATAAGCTTATAATGTCACTGTCAGAAATAATAGTTATTTATGTATTAAGGGAATTATGAGGGCCTTAATTACCGATGGCAAAGTTTGCGTCCCGAGGGCCTCTGGCCCGAGGGACAGCAATTGCCAGAGGTTATTGAGGCTCTATAATTCCCGTGATACATAGATACTTTTATTTCTGACTGATTTCATTCATTAGATACCTTCCCGGTTGGAAGTTAGACATGTTTTTCCGTATAGTTTCAATGTCATCAGAACGTCAGATGATGATCTTGACTACCGCGAATAGGAGATTCCTTATTGCTACGTTATTGCGTGGTTGTTGCTATGCATTTCTTATTTAATTTTAGCTAGAGGGAATTATAGCATCTATAACATCCCAAGGGAGTTATGACCCTCATAATAGATATCGTAACTATGACGATATAAGCTTATAATGTCACTGTCAGAAATAATAGTTATTTATGTATTAAGGGAATTATGAGGGCCTTAATTACCGATGGCAAAGTTTGCGTCCCGAGGGCCTCTGGCCCGAGGGACAGCAATTGCCAGAGGTTATTAAGGCTCTATAATTCCCGTGATACATAGATAATTTTATTTCTGACTGATTTAATTCATTAGATACCTTCCCGATTGGAAGTTAGACATGTTTTTCCGTATAGTTTCAATGTCATCAGAACGTCAGATGATGATCTTGACTACCGCGAATAGGAGATTCCTTATTGCTACGTTATTGCGTGGTTGTTGCTATGCATTTCTTATTTAATTTTAGCTAGAGGGAATTATAGCATCTATAACATCCCAAGGGAGTTATGACCCTCATTATAGATATCGTAACTATGACGATATAAGCTTATAATGTCACTGTCAGAAATAAATATATTTGAATAAGCATCACATCATTTATTATAGACGTTTTGACGTAGTGACCTGGAAATAATAATTAAATTAATCAACCCCATGAAAAATAAATGACATAAAAGGTAGGTATACTTACTGAAATCAGTGTATTACCCTCGGTAAAACCTAATGTGGATGTGTTATTCAATGAATTAATAGAAAAAAGTCTGAATTCAGAGAAAAAAGTCTGAATTCAGACTTTAAAGTGTGAATTCAGAGAAAAAAGTCTGAATTCAGACAAAAAAGTTTGAATTCAGAGAAAAAAGTCTGAATTCAGACTTTAAAGTCTGAATTCAGAGAAAAATGTCTGAATTCAGAGAAAAAAGTCTGAATTCAGACTTTAAAGTGTGAATTCAGAGAAAAAAGTCTGAATTCAGACTTTAAAGTCTGAATTCAGAGAAAAAAGTCTGAATTCAGACAAAAAAGTTTGAATTCAGAGAAAAAAGTCTGAATTCAGACTTTAAAGTCTGAATAAAGAAATAAAATAGAATACACACAACAGTGGCCTTTCTACGCTTTCGTATATGACAGAGATATTTTTGACGCTGAAAATATCGACCAGTAAAGCCTCTAAGTTATTTAGAAATACAATAAAATCCGCAGATGGAGAACGATATAAATTTATGATACATATTTTATTCATTTTGATCACGCTAAATTCGAAAATTTGTTCAATAGCTAAATGCTTATATTTATCCAACAAACAAATAGAATCCTTGATAAGATGTTCTCTTACAAAGATGGCGGAGCCACCATTCTTATGAATAGAACGACTGAAATAAGACATCAATTTAAAATCTTTGGGGACACAGTATTCCATATTTTCACTTTTCATCCAATGTTCAGACACACAGAAAAAATCAACATGTTTCCCTTCATTTGCAAAGAATATATTCAGCTCAGCGATTTTATTACACAGACACTGAATATTTTGATGCATTAGTACTTTGGGTATTACGAAAGTTATAACGTTTACTCTCTGTAGAATTCGATAGTGGGGAATATGTTTTCCTTTTAGTTGATGACCTTGATTCTTCATTTCCTTCTAGAATTGACCTGTGCGTGCTCCCCATCTCCCCTCGTGGAACATTCTGGTAGCTCGAGACTGCATTTTCATCATTTGGTTGGTGTACTTCGTTCATGGTATTCAAAGATACGTGAAAGTTATCTTCTTTCAAGTCGTTCATTGACCAGAACTTATTGTTTATTAAAAGTCCATTTCTTCTGACCATCACTGTACATCCATTTTGTTGGACTTGAATTTTGCGGTGGAACAAGAATTTTCTATCAGCTCTTTCTTGAGAAGACCTTTCGGAATCAATAATGATTTTTGTACCTTTCAGTTTGCTCGACGCTCTCAGTATATGCTGTTTGATTTTTAAACTAGATAATTTCACTATCATGGGCCGACAGCGATTACTATCTTTTTTTCCAATACGATAAGAATCGTCAATGCTATCACTGTTTATTTGGATGTCCAGTTTTTTTTTCGAACAGATCCAAAACGACTTCTTCTGAGATCTCAGGATTTCTTTCCTCGAGTCCAAATATAATTATATTTTTAGCTCTAATTATGAACTCTGATCTTGATGAGCTTGAAAACGTCCAAAAATAATCATTCATATCAGTGATATGGGAAATATTATCTCTCACACACAGGTTATATGACTTTATTGCAAGGAAAGTAGTTGTTTTCTGTTGAAGATTCAGAATGATGTGTGTATATACCTATTTTTGTCTGAAGGAGAATGCAAATTCTCAATTTCAGAAATTTTTATATTTTATTTTCAAACTCTTATCGTATGTGTTCAATAGATATAATTCAATGTTCGTCGTGGCATATGGCCAGGAAAGTAGTTGTTTTCTATTTAATTAACTGAAAAAGAGTAAATATTCTCATCACATAGAGAATGCGAATTCTCAATGTATTGCTTTATATAAATATATATCCATTTTTGTATGTTCATAATTTATCTGAGAATATTCCTTTGCATAAAATGTGTTGTTATTTTGATAAAATCGAAATTGGGAATTAGGAAGCAGATGCCGAAGAAAGAGACTAGACCACAGATAAGTAGGAATTATAATTATAAATTATTTCATCATTTCTTCATTTGATTGAATTTTCTTCGCAGGTTGGAATCTCTGGACGAATTGATTTCAATGTATCATTTGTATAGGTATCGTCTCTATATATAGACACAGTATATTATCCGTAAAGGATATAGAGCTAATGATGTATCAGACGCAAAAAAGGAGCTGTAGTGTTCGAAGCATTATCAAATGCCGGAAAATTCATTTAGATAACTACAGCCTCCTTCGATCAGCGTATTTTTTTTTTTTTTTCAGTTATTGAATTACATTCTCTTCTTCATTGATACATTTCATACAAATAATATATAAAGTATAATTAATTTTCTAGTAGGAATGACATGAATGATCAGACAGTAATTCCTGGTATAAGATCATTCATGAAGTAATGTTTACATTTACATTTACATTTTCACATTTGAATTCAATGTTTACATTTTACATTTGAAAATAGTGCATATTAATTCTGAAAATCCTCCTACTTAACAATATAAACCATAAGAAACATTGTTCATTAAGAACAATGACACCGGACAAAAACAGTGCCCGATAAATCCTTCAAGGATTTGTGTGAGCACATTCCAATAATACATTTTCATGTTTTAGGTACCATGTACAATTTATATTATTATTTTATTATTCCTAGCAATTTTTGAAGAATTCCGACGGATTTGAAATGTTCTACAACATCACAAGTCTACAATTTCATCTGGGTATGATAATAATAGTATACAACTATACTAGTAGTTGAAGATGCTGGCAAAGGAATGTATACCTCTGGCAGATCCATTCTGATAAATCCTTGGCTATACTTTTGAATTGTTTATTCTTAAAATTTTGTGGTAGTATATTTTTGATTTTGGGTGCTGTATATAAGATGTGTTTTTGTGTTGCTGAAAATTTGGCATTTGAGGGAATAACATTTTCATTAGTTATTGCACGTGTAATCGTTGAATGAGCTATAAAGTTATTAAATAAGTTTCTGAATTTTAAAGCAAAACGCAGTGTGCTCTTAATATACATTTGTCTAACATTTAGTAGTTTAGACTCACGGAAAAGTCTATCAGTTGGGAATGTCCTGTTTTTGAAGAACAAAACTTTCAAGATATACTTTTGTGCTATGTCAACTGGGCTAAGAGTTATTTTGTACGCTGAACCCCATAGTAATATACCATAGTCTATTATAGATTCAGCCAATGCGGAGTAGACATTTTTCCTCAGAGAGGTAGATAACATGTTTCTTAATTGGTAAAATTTATAAATCAGTTTCCGAAGTTTTTTTGATACATATTCACAATGTTTACTCCATTTCATATGTAGATCAAAATGTACACCCAAATACTTCACACAGTCCCTAGATTCAATGACAGTTGCACATCTGCAGTTTGGTGTTTCCTGACAGTCAGAGTTGTGAATTTTTAAATTAGTAGTTTGTGGTAATCCACTTTTGGACATTGCGAAGCTGATGAAGTTTGACTTGTTTGCATTTAGTGTTAATAAATTCAGGTCCAGCCAGATTTTGATTTTTTTAAGAACATGCTCTGCCTTATCGAAAACTCTGTTCCAGCTTACATCATTTACGAGAACCACTGTATCATCCGCATAGCAGACCAATTTCACATCGTCATCAATGGAAATAAGACTATTAATGTAGATTAAAAATAAAATGGGCCCGAGAACAGTACCTTGTGGGACACCATACTCCACTACTCTTGGTTCACTGTAGGTAGAACCTATCCTTACTTTTTGAACTCTTCCCTGTAAGAATGATTTAAGCAGGTCAAGTGTGACGCCTCTGATTCCTATAACTTCAAGTTTTTCTTGTAGCGTATGGTGTTCCACAGTGTCAAACGCTTTTTTCAAATCCAGAAAAATACCAATTGGTTTAAGACCTTTGTTAAAACTTTGTATAATAAAATTCGACACTTCAAAAAGTGCGTTTTCAGTACTGCAGTTTTCTTTGAATCCATATTGCATATTAGATATTACTTTATTTGTTATTAGGAAATTCCATAACCTGGCCTTGATACATTTTTCCACAATTTTACTTATGACGCTAGTTAGGGCTATTGGTCTATAGTTGCTAGGATCCCTCTTATCTCCATCTTTATAAATTGGTACAACTGTAGTAACTTTTAGCTTACTCGGGAAAATAGCACTGCTGAAAATAATATTGATAATATGCTTCAGAGGTTTGAGTAGCCCTTTGTAGTACTGTTTTATTAATGTTGAAGAGATGTTGTCTTCACCTCCAACAGTTCCGTTTTTTAGGGAGTTTATGGCTTTAAGGATTTCTGATTCAGAAATTGGTGAAAGATATAAAGAATTTACCCTTGGTTCATCATTCACTTTAATATTTTGCGAATTCAATGGTTTAACAATTTTCTGTGCTAGATTTTTACCAATAGTAGTGAAGAATTCATTGAATTCATTTGCTATATCTTCGGGTTTGCATATTTCTAAACCTTGCTTATTTGTCACAGATTTAATTTGCGGTTTGTCGAGTGATTCATTTGAAGCCTCTTTTATGATCTCCCATAGCTTTTTCTGGTTGTTTTTGAGTCCATCAATTCTACTTTTATAGTACATATTTTTCGTTTTATTAATCATTTTATTCAAGGTATTTCTATATCTCTTATAGCTATTTATTGCTTCTTGATTATTTGGGTTCATGGTAGATATCTTCTTTAATGCATCCCTTTGCCTTATTGAACATAAAAGTCCCTGTGTCAGCCATGGTTTGATGCGTTGCTTTTTATTTGATATTTTAATTTTTGTAGTTGAGGATTCGATATGGTTTCTCAAAATTTCCATAAAAATACTTGTTGCACGGTTGGTATCATTGCATGTTATAACAGACTCCCACTCCTCTCCATCCAGTAAAGTTTCCAATTTATGATTTTCTATCTTCATAACATATTTGTCCTTGTTCAAAACGTCTGGGTTTTGTTTCAATTGGATATTTAATAATATTGGATAGTGATCAGTGAGAGAACTGTTTAATATCACTGCATTGCTTGCTACATTAGCATTATTACTGTTAACAAAGTAGTGGTCAATACATGTTTTTGAGTTTTTGTCCACTCTTGTAGGTTTATTAATTTTACATTTATAACCATACATGCTGAGAACATTCAGATATTCATTGGCTTGAGGTTGTTCAGTATCTAAAATATTAATATTTATGTCACCAGCAAATATCTCATATTTACATTTGTTCAAGAGGTTGGCACTCAAAAGGCTATCCAGATCTCCTACATAATCTCGGGGATTGAGAGAAGGCAGCCTGTAATGTGCAATGATCCCAAATGTCTCATTGTTTTTACACCCAGTTACCCTTAAGAAACGAGTATTGTTAATATTAATTATGCTCCCATATGTTTTGGTGCTGAACCCCATATGTGGGAACAGTATTCTAGAACAGGCCGTATCTGCGCTTTGTAGATCATGAGAAGCTGTTGAGGTGTAAAGTAGCTTTTCGCACGGAACAAGAATCCGAGTTTTTGTGAAGCAGCTTTTGCGATGGTTCTGACATGATTATCTCATGAAAGAGTGTTGCTGATGGAAATACCGAGCATAGATATGGTGGGCTTGGTGGGGATGGTGGAGCCAGACATCACAATATCGGGCATACTGAGTTCCGCCTTTCTAGAGAAAATACAGGCTTGAGTGTTGGTGGCGTCGAATTCAACTAGGTTGGTGGTTTCCCAGGCTGTGATTTCAGCAAGGTCTTCATTGACAGCATCGACCTGCCTGTGCCGTGAGTTCTTAGTTTCCTGGGAAGAAATGGGAATTCTGGAAGAGAACGCAGTATGGAGGGTACTATCATCTGCAAAGCTGTGGATGGGACAAGTTGTCACTCCCAACAGATCATCGATATGAAGCAGGAAAGGCGGAACTCAGTATGCCCGATATTGTAATGTCTGGCTCCACCATCCCCACCAAGCCCACCATATCTATGCTCGGTATTTCCACCAGCAACACTCTTTCATGGGATAATCATGTCAGAACCATCGCAAAAGCTGCTTCACAAAAACTCGGATTCTTGTTTCGTGCGAAAAGCTACTTTACACCTCAACAGCTTCTCATGATCTACAAAGCGCAGATACGGCATGTTCTAGATTACTGTTCCCACATTTGGGGTTCAGCACCAAAACATACGCTGATGCTCTTGGATGCCATCCAGAGAAGAGTCATTCGCCTGGTGGATGACGCCACACTCACTCACTCTTTGACATCATTGGAACACCGTAGAAAGGTCGGCGACCTTTCACTTTTCTATCGATACTTCCACAGAAAATATTCTTCGGAAATCTCTGCTATCATCCCTTCAATAGCGATACCAATCCGACGAACTAGACAAGCCCAGTCAGCACATCCTTTCGTTGTCAACCTCGAAAGATGTCGAACAGCACTTTATCAAGACTCCTTCATCCATAAAACGACTAGGCTCTGGAATTAATCGCCTGTGGAAGTATTCCCAACAACATATAATCTCCAAAAATTCAAAAAAAATTCCAATACCTACCTCCAGTCCCTATCCTCCCTAGGAACGCACGATGTTCTCTGAACATTATAGGGATTACCTTTCGTGCGCTCCAAGTAATAAAAAAAAGGAGTACTGTTGGTGCCAAAATTGATCCTTGTGGAACGCCGGAATTGATGCCAATGGTATCAGACGATACACCGTCCACCACCACATGAAGCGATCTGCCTGAAAGAAAACTCGATAAGAGATGGCATACCTGAGGTGGTAAGCCGTATGATGGTAGTTTGTGGAGGAGTCCTTCGTGCCAAACACGGTCAAATGCTTTCGATATGTCTAACGCGACAGCTAGAGATTCCCCGTGTTTTTCTATTGAAGATTGCCATAAATGGGTGACGTAGGCAAGTAGATCTCCAGTAGATCTTTGGTGGCGAAAGCCGTATTGTCTATCATTGATGATTCCTGAGCTCTCCAGATATTTGATAAGCTCAATATTGATGGCTTTCTCCTTCACTTTGGAGATTACTGATACCAGGGCAATGGGCCTGAAGTTGTTCGGCAGGTTCTTTTTTCCTTTTTTGGAAATTGGTTGGACTCTAGCTGTCTTCCAGCATGATGGAAAAATACCCGATCTGTACGAGATGGTAAACAACTTGCAGAGAATCGGTGTTAATTCTGGTGCACATTTTTTGAGGATAATGGGTGGAATTCCATCAGGACCGTTAGCCTTATTCGTTTCGAGACCAAGCAAAATTCGTCTGATAGTGCGTTGACGGAAGACGATTTCGGGCATTCGACTCTCAACGAGTGGAATGTCTGGCGGCAGTTTTCCTTGGGAATCTAAAGTAGAGTCTGCTGCGAACATCTCTGCAAAAATATTTGCTTTCTCCTGCGATGTTGTTGCTAATGTGCCGTCGGATTTGGACAGTGGTGGAAATGAACTATTAGTGAACTTTCTTCCGACCGCTTTAGCAAGGGACCAAAACGAACGGGCGCCATTGGGGCAATCTATGAGTTTCGATCTTATCTTGGCATTGTATGTTTCTTTCGAAGCATCTATTGTTTGAATGCAGTTATTCCTGGCATCAACGTATTCTGCTCTAGTCGCGAGGTTAGGGTTTTTGCGCCAGCGATGGTAGGCTGTTTGTTTCAAGGCTACAGTTCTAGAACAGTTCTTGTTGAACCAGGGTTTCGAAGGTGATGCTATTTTCGAAAAATGAGTTATGTCGGAATGGACACAATTCCGAGCATGATGATCTCGGATATTTCCGCAGCTGTGAAGGGTCCTCAGAGTCAAAGCATACTCTATGCCAAGGAAACTCGGAGAAAAACATGCGGAGATCGTCCCAATCTCCTGAATTGTAATGCCATATAAGACGTGGAGGTGCCGGAGCAGTTTATGGAATTGAAAATGGGCAGGTTGTGGAGATGAGTGTGTGGTCAGAATTGCCAAGTGGAGCTCGTACATCTATGGTGTAGGGTGCTGAATTATTAGTGAGGAATAAGTCAAGTATGTTAGTTATATAGAAGTCCATTGTAGCTCAAAGTGGAATGATAGGGTTTATATATCCAATGAGAGAAGCACAAAGTCATCTCCACGACTAATTTCAAAACATCAGATTAGGAAGATGTTTCGGACATATGCAATATCCATCTTCAGCCTATGCTGAGAAGTCCTACAATATAAGGAGATACATATCAAATATGGAAAACCTTTTTTTTGAAGGATGATTCTCACATGGCAATAAAAAGGTTATTTAACACTTTTGTCAAATTATTGATGAGAAAGACTCTTTTTCAAGGGGTCCCAATGGGGGAAGTGGGACCCCTCCACTATGGGTCAAGTAGGAGGATATCTTGCCTGCCTCGGCGGGTGAGCAGCGTTTTCTGCTCGGGCACTGACACTGCAGAGCCAGTAGTCTGTTTTATCAGACGACCTGCAGGAAAACATGCCGTTACATAACGATTTGGCGTATCCACATTCTCCATTTCTCCCTGGGGTGTGCTGTCGGTATAAGTCGAGAGACAGGTGGCCGACAGTCATCCCCAATGGGAGTCTTGTGAGAGGGGGGTGGAACTTGGTCTCACCCGTTGCTACCCCGGCAACATTACTGATATGATATGATATGAGTACATCAGAGCATGTTCAATCAATTAGGCTTCAGAGGTGGATATAGTTGATCTTGTAGTCAATCTCTCAGATTCACTATCGAGAGTAGTAACTCATGGACTTTATAGATTCTTCAGTACATCAGAGTATATTTTAGTGGTCGTCTAATATTATAATGAGAGAATTGAGAATTCAGGAGGTAGATCCCACTGAGCACCTACTACATGTTGAACGAGAGAAAAAACGAAACAAGGGGACACACTGCAGGTACAAATCTATGATATCTACTCACCTGATCAGATCCTGGTGTTCCAGAACAATATTTCGCAAGCAATAGAATATCGATTCACTCTTGCCATCACTATATTTCTCAAAATGTTCAAATTTGTATCCCAAGATGCCAGCTCTTGCAGTAGCAAAGTTTACCATCGAAATGAACATGGAATCAAACGTCAAGATAAACCAGGGAACCCAAACGCCTGCGAGGAATTGGAAAAAGTACGCAATGTTGAACGAAATTGTATTTTCTATATTGAGAGGCACCCAACCACGGTAGATGAGCTTCCTGGGTTCCGTTGAATTTTCAGCATTCATCCGTTTCCAATCGTTCCAAGTGTTCCACATGAACAATAAGCCAGTAGCGACACTCACAGAAGACGATATGAAAAATACCTTGTAGTTGTAGAAGGAATATTTGTTGTACAGCCGAAAACACTCCAAGTCATCGTGAATGATGTCATGCTCAAATTGGAACACTTCTTCCATTATTTCCCGAATTGCTTTGGTAAGGGACAATAGCAATTTCAGTAGTAAGAAGTTGGCTAAGAGGCAAGCTTGGATGTTGACTGTGAATGATAAATCATCTACAGGACCCCTTAGTACATCTTTCATGCCCACAAGGAGATGGAGGGCAAACATAGAGTAGTAGCCTATTGAAATAACAGACCAAATCTTGTATAGAAAGGAGGAGGTTGTTCCCTTCCGTATATCGAATGCTCCAGCAATTAGCAAGGTGTATCTCGTGTACTTGAGAATGCTCTTACACTTGCTCATTTTTTCCGATGCTTCCCGGTGAGCCCTTGCCACCGACATCACTATAGGAACAAATTTTCACGATATCAAAAACATAATATGTACAGTGTGTCCAGTTTTCGATGCTTTTGTGTGATATCTCAGTTATCTTTCGAGATAAAACCTTGCGGGTTTCGCGGTCGTGTGCCGCTTTTTTGTGAAACTCAAGATGGCCTAATCAGATTTCGCATAACTGTTTCCGTTTATGAGATACTCTCATCCCATATGAAAGTTTACGCAGAATCCAGTAGCGCATTCAACATTTTTTTTCGGGGTATGGTTTTGGAGATACGACTCAAACTTATGATTTTTTAAACGGAACACCCTGTATTTTATAAGCTCATAAAATTCCTAATGTTTTTCTCTTCGAAATGATTTATAATGTATGTGTATGAAATTTTCAAAAATGCTCTGGAATCACTGAAACATTGAATTTTAATAGTGGGCTATGGATTTTTCTTATAAAAAAGTTCCAATTGAAGGAATATTAATTTTGAGTTTTCCATAAAGAGGACAAAAACAATACCAACACTAATTAACTAAGAAAACACAAAAATTATGTACCTGATAGCAATAAATAAATAGTAATAAAGAGTTCATAATGTAGAATAGGCACCAGATTGAATATTTACGAATACAATTGAATTTCGGAATCATTCAATAACTTATTCACTGAATTGTTCAAATTGATGTCCATTTCTCGTAACACACAATTGACACAGTTTCTTAATACCTACGTCTTGACACAGTAAGAGTCACATATACCTTGAAGACCTTCCTGCAACAACAGAGACAGTTTTCCAGGAATTACAAAGACATCCTATGCATTAAGACGTATTGAGAAAGCGTGTGAGGAAAAGTGGACATCAATTTGAACAATTCAATGAATAAGTAACTGATTAATTTCGAAATTCAATTGTCTTAGTGAATATTGAATGAGGTGCTTATTCTAGAATATGAACTTTTTATTACCATTCATTTGTTGCTATCAGGTACCTAATTTTTGTGTTATCTTAATTAACTAGTGTTGGGATTGTTTTTGTCCTTTTCGTGGAAGAATCAAATGAAATATTCCTTCAATTGGAACTTTTTTTAAATGAAAAATCCATAGCCCACTATTAAAATTCAATGTTTTAGTGATTTTGGAGCATTTTTGAAAATTTTATACCTATTCATCATATTTCATTTTGATGGGAAGAAAATAAGGAATTTAATGAGCTTATAAAATACAGGGTGTTCCATTTGAAAAATCATAAGTTTGAGTCGTATCTCCGAAACCATACCCAGAAAAAAAAAATTGAGTGCGCCACTGAATTCTGCGTAAAATTCTGTATGGGATAAGATTCCAATTTGACACTTTCGCTGAGAAACTTTGTAGATATAAAGGGGGTCCAAGAAGTATAAATTTTCAAAATCGCCCTGTATCTCATAAACGCATACAGTTATGCAAAATCTGATTAGGCCATCTTGAGTTCCACAGACAAGTGGTACAGGACCGCGAAAACCGCAAGGTTCTATCTCGAAAGATAACTGAGATATCACGCAAAAGCATCGAAAACTGGACACACTGTACAGTAGAATGGGGATACTTGGAACTGCAGGGTGAATTGGAGCAAAACTTTATATTTCCAAGTTACCCCCTGAAATTCAAAGCTGATTTCATTTCGAAACATCGTATCGTTAATAGTAGTTCAGTATATGGTTATATACTAGTCGATCAAAAATGAGTGGCGTGCAATATAATGTTGCGAAACCGGCAGCTTATATGCCGATTACGTAATAAAATCTCAGATGTAGGGTATCGAAACTGAGGAAGGAACCATCAGTTGATTACTTCTGATATTTTGAATTATATTTTTGTCCAAAAGGGACATACAAGAATAAAACTGTTCCTGACCAAGAACCTGGGAATCGTTCCCAATGACAACACTCACTACAAATCAAAATATGGAATTTACATACCTCTGGAAAGGGCTTGGCACCATAATCTTAGGATGATCCCAGACAGCACTAAATATTCCTAGAATATTATCTAAATATGCTGAAAAGCAGATATATAATATTCCGAATATTCATCGATTATTCCTAGAATATATACATGCCTCTGAAACATCTAAAAGGAATATTCCGAAGTGAATAGTCGGATAAGTTCAGGGAATATTCAGGTATGAATTTTCCAGGAATATTTCCAAATGAATTTTCTCTCTTGTATATTTACGAAATATTCCCAACTGAATGTTCTGTGGGGTATATTCATGAAATATTCTCAACTGAATATTCTGTGCGGTATATTCATGAAATATTCTCAACTGAATATTCTGTGGTGTATATTCATGAAATATTCCATGAATATTCCTATGTTTCTCGACACATAAATACCAATCATTATTTCAGAGATGTGAGTATCGAACATCGCAATTAAATGTAAGGGGATTTTGAAACAAAAACTGTTTACGATCCGATTTCGAACAACGCTCTCACAAGAAATTGATATTACTGGCCTAGTGGTCAAGGCGTTAGTCTGATAGTCTTGAGGTCACGAGTTCGATCCCTACATGGGTCACTTTTTTCATTTTAGAATATGTGTTTATTGGAATATTCCAGGAACATTCAACATAGAATATTCTTTCGGATATATTCTATGAATATCTGAGGAATTCCCATTCGCATATTCAGAGAATATTCCACAGATATTCCGGAATATTCCAGATTATTTCTGGAATATTCCAATATTCCAAGAGAAATATGATAGGGAGATTCATGGAATATCTGGTGCTGTCTGGGATATTATTTCAAAACCATAAGGATTACGCGAAGATTGACAGGACATTCGAACTCTCTTTCTCGCAATATCTTCGACACCAACACGAATGCTCAACAAAAAAAACTTTCGTGGGTACCGGACTGATAAACACGCAAAAATTTCAGGACTTGAATGTGGATGCAGGTGACATCTATTTATTGAATGAATAGGCAAATAAACTGCTCAACACATGAAACGTAAAATCTCAATTTTTTTGATCAAATTTGAATCATCATAACTTTCGATTTCCTGAACCGATTTCCAATTATTTTTCAGTTTCTAAAAGCTCGTTTCATTGACTATCGAACCTATGGATATTACTATTTCATATGTTCCGGATGAAATTCTACAGGATTATAATCAAAGCTATGCATTTTTCCAACAATTTTGAACGCCTACCGATTGGAAGAAAACTTTTATATTCTTTTTTTGTGGTCAAAAACATATTGCTTCATATTATGTTTTTCCGATACTGTGAGAAAATTCCAGGAATTGTCGTACTCGTTACTGAGATATGAATGTTTTATTGAGATAATGCATAATTTGATGCTCTAATTTCTATTGGCTTTGTGTTCCTGTCAATCTGGTTCAAACGATGGTCGAAATCTTGAAATGATGCATGATCAAGCTATTCTTATATACAGGGTGGTCTCCAAACAAAAATTATGACATCGAGTAATGAAAAAAAAATCAGTCAGGATACTCTTCATTACATATCCATGTAACTCACGTCTGCCATTCTTTTGAATTCCGACAAATATTCCATATAAGTCCTTTGTGAACCTCTCCTCCATGCTTTGATCACCAGAAAACCCCTCAATTGGTTTTCTGCTTCGAAATTTTCTTGCTTGTCAAAACAAGCATAATTGTTGTTTGAGGACCACCCTGTATATAAAAATGGGTTGATCATGCATGATTTCAAGATTTTGACCACCATTTGAACCAAATTGACAGGAACACAAAGCCAATAGGAATCAGAGCATCAAATTATGCATTCTCTTAATAAAACATATATACCAGTAACGCGTGTGACAATCCCAAAATTTCATTCCACAGTATCGAGAAAACATATGGAGCGATATGTTTTTGACCCCAAATAGAAATTAAGAAATGTTTCTTTCAATTGGGAGGCGTCTGAAATTTTTGGAAAAATGCACAGCTTTGATTATCATCCTGTAGAATCTCATCGGGAGAAGATGGAATAGTCATATCCATAGGTTCGATAGTCAATGAAACGAGCTTTCAGAAACTGAAGAATAATTGAAAATCGATTGAGCTAATATAAAGTGATGATGATTCAAATTTGATAGAAAAAAAGCGATTTATATAACGTTTCATGTGTTGAGGAGTTTAGTTTGTATAAAAAGATTACTACCACATGAAGAGAGAAGAGTATCGACAATCTTGTCCTGCTACAATACATTGAATATCAAGCGACAGCAATGCAAGATTTTTTTCAAGGTGCGATTTGTAGCTCGAGGGCGAAGCCCGAGAGATACAAAGCACTGAGGGAAAAATAGCATTCTGTCCTGAGGTGTATATACTATTTTTTACGCTGGCGAAAACACAGAAATACAAAGAAAGAATAAAAATTTGGTCGAAGTGTTGTGTCATAATCAGTATTAGTATAGTTTCTGAAATTCGTATCTTGACAACATGCATTTTGTTCACAACCCATGGTGACAGCAAATATCAAACTGGAATTCATGAAAACAAACATAATTGAAGAATTCGTCCGCCAGATTGGATGTGCCCTTTCGAATTCACTATTTATGACGAATAAATCATAATCTTCGACCTAGAAAATCCCCAGATACGAATTTTGAAAAGAATCAGATCATAATCACAAAACTCTGTCGCTATACCAAACCCGCCATCTTGAATTTCCAAATTTTGACGAAAGAAACAGAATCTCCAACCCCAAAAACCTCCACCCAGACAGCACCAGATATTCCATGAATCTCCTTATCATATTCCTTTTGGAATATTGGAATATTATAGGAATAATCGGGAATATTCCGAAATATCTGTGGAATATTCTCTAAATATGCGAATGGAAATTCCTCAGATTTTCATTGAATATATCCAAAAGAATATTTTATGTTGTATGTTCCTGGAATATTCTAGAATGAAAAAAAGTGACCCAAGTAGGGATCGAACTCGTGACCTCAAGACTATCAGAGCAACGCCTTGACCACTATAGGCCAGTAACCGTTTAAATCCATTTATTTGAATATTTAACTTTTACAGACATACACTCAATATAAATAAAATCCTTAATATTTAACATGTATAAAATATATGGAACGCACAAAACGATACAAATAAATATACATATCAAAAGCCCTCCGGGTAGACCTCTATCGGTTCCCAGAGGTTGGCCACGAGTGGCGCAGTGGGGGCGGATCTTATTAATCAAGTGTGTTGAGGAAGACGTCCGAACTACGTCCTAGGACATGGTCCTTTCCGTAGCTGATAGGGCGAGCTGCTCAGTGCAAGCGAAAATTCGAATGTTTGGATTGCGCTATCATGAACTCTATAATTTGTCGTTAATTTGTTTGTGGAAAATTAAAGAAAAACCAAAAACCACATTCTGACAATTCGATTTGTATTTATGTCGAGAGGAGTAGGGAAGGGTGAGGGTTAGGATGGGTTTTGTGGGATAAAAAGGGATCAACAGACTGAGATATAGCACATAGATTATGCAGATAGAATCTAGATGTATATCTGTTGGTCGGTGCCAACAGGAATGCGCTTACTATGCCCAGCTACGGGCAATATGTGTAGACACTCGGAGGTCGTACAGTCGGACCAGAGCGTTCAGTCCTGGGGCCGACCAAACCACCTCCGAGTCGTGAAATTTATTTGTAAGGGAGTGCTTTCAGTCTGTTGGGATGAATTGGAAAGGTGGGTGGTTATTCCAGGGGTTCTCTGAAAATACTACAAGCTTCGTAAATCAGCCCGTACTTTCTGCGTTGGCCATGATCTGCCCTAATTGACGTAATACCATCTGTTAGGGAGCTGTTTCGTATATGGTACGAGTAGAATTTATCCGATAATTTAAGGATATAGTCCCTTATCAGGGGCAGATCATAGCACTGTGCATGCATATCTGCCACTCGAGAGTACCTATTACCGTTTGTAATTATACGAAGTACCTTATTCTGTAGTATTTGTAACTTACCCATATGGGTAGGCGAGATACTACAGAACACCGGACAGGCGTATGTTAGAGTAGGACGTATGATCTGTTTGTATATCAGGAGCTTGTTGTCCATAGTCAGCGAGGAATTCCTCGCTAACAGCGGATACAAGCTCCTGATTGCAGCATTGGCCTTTGCCAATAAGTACTCTGTATTTGCGAAGAAGTTCATACGCCTGTCCAGAGCTACCCCCAGGTATTTCACAACAGCTTTGCCCTCCACCTCAGTGTCTTTGACACGCAAAGGTCGGAATAGCGTATTGTTGGTATATTTCCTTGAAAAGTTGATTATCTCAGTTTTCACATGATTTATCCGGATCTTTGCATTGTCAAAGTACGGTACGACCCTTCTGTCCAGGTGGTGCTGGATCTGTGCCCTGGCGACGTCCGAGAAGTACGAGTGTGCATAGATAGCAGTATCATCTGCGTACAGTGCGTTACTCGTACTTTCGGACACAGGAAGGTCGTACGTATATAATGAGTACAGCAGAGGTGAAACGCACGACCCCTGTGGAACCCCTGCCTCGAGTGGTAATTCTCGCGATAATGAATTATTGAGTTTGACTCTTATTGTTCGACGGGATAAATACGAATCTGTCAATTTAACAATGAACATGGGCATCCCTGCAGACGCCAGCTTGCATATCAGCCCCTCATGCCAAACGGTGTCAAATGCTTTTTCAATATCCATCAGGACCATAACTGTGTTCTCATCTCGGCTGAAGGCTTCTTTGATCCCGTGGACTATTCGGGCTACTTGAGACGTTGTGCTATGTCCCTTTCGGAACCCGAATTGTTCAGGAGGGATCACACTCAGGTCTTCTGCAAGAGTGTCAACCATACGAAGAATTGTCTTATCTATCACTCTGGCCACCATGCTGAGCAAAGAGATAGGGCGGTAACTACCTGGTTGCTTGGGATCTTTCCTTGATTTCAATATAGGCACAACAACTCCAGTCTTGAGAGACTCTGGGTAGTACTGGTGCCTAATAATAGAATTAATTATATAGTGCAATTGAACGACCGTCTTACGAGGCATGTTTTTCAGCAAAATCACATTGACACCGTCGAGTCCTGGTGCTTTGTTGATGTTCATCCGTTTGATATCTTGCATTACAATTCTGGGAGTAGTGAGGAATCTTCCCAGGACTCGACGGGACAAAGGAATACTAGGTATGGTTCGATATCGTGCTGCCAACCTCGAAATCTCAGCCTGTTCGTCGTTTATAGGATTTTTATCAATTTGATTTATGCTTTGGAAATGCCTCCCAAGCATTTCTACTTTCTGCGGATCTGTCACCGCGTCTCCGGAACGATTCTCTAGGGTAGGGACGATTTGGGCTTTCTTGCGAAGTCCCTTCGTCATTTTCGACAGAGAATTGTCCCGAGGACTCAAGTTCTCCACCTTGGCCCTCCAGGCTGCATTCCTGACCCCACGGATCCTCACGTCTACAAGATTGCCAAGCCTCTTAAGTTCATTTCGAGACTCGGCCGTCCTCAGGCGCTGCCAGGTTCGCCTGGCACGCTTCTTCAGTGCAATGAGGTCAAGAATATCTCCAGGAAGGTGGTCCCTGGTGGAGCTGATAGTGACCTTACGAGTGGATACCGCTCTGGCCTCCTGGATGATCTTGATGAGGGTTTTTTACTTCTTCATCAATCTCATCCAGAGGGATGTTTGCCCTAATTATTGTTTTCCCATTCAAATGAGCTCTAAACATCCTCCAGTCTGTGTTTCGGTAGTCAAAAATTGATTTTTTGATTTCGGGGGCTTTTACTCCCGATTCAAATAGCACTGGAAGATGATCAGAGCTCATCTCACCCACTATTTTTATTCTGGCGACATCCACAACGTTTTTTGTCACTACCAGGTCAATGATCGTCGGTGACGTTCCGTTGAAGGGAAGATGAGTGGGAGAGCTAGGAGCCTCGATGTTGACATTGGCAGCCATGCCGAACCTTCTCAAGGTACGTCCATTTGTATTGTCGGCGTGATTTCCCCAATCTGCATGCCTCGCATTCAGGTCGCCTGCAATGATGACTTTATTTCCAGCACTACACAGAGCCTCGAGGTCGTGCTCAGTGAAGTTGTTCCTGGGGCTGTTGTATACCGAAAAAAGTACCTCCCCACTATGTAGTCTCACTCCGACGTGCTCTATAGAACAGAGTCTCGGCGGAACCACAGAGTGGGGGATGTTATTCCTGACCAGGATAGCCACCCCTCCATATCTGTCTGCGCCAGGCCGGTCAACCCTAGTGATAGCAAAACCCTTCACACGAAAATTATACTCCTGTCGGAGTTTGGTTTCCGATAAGAAGATGATATCAAGATGGTATCTCTGTACAAAAGATGGCATATTGTTACTGATGCCATTTGCGTTAAAATTGCACATCTTGAGAGCCACGCTAATTGTTAATTCGGTAACTCGCTATATTTTCAGCGAACTCCTGGAATATCATCAAGATGTCCATGGGGTTTTTGTTGGATGCAGCAATCCTCGTATTCAAATCTCGCAGCGCCCTAAATAACTCACCCAAATTGACTTGTTGACTAAGAGTCCGCAGCTCAGCCATCACCCCCCCCCATCATCTCGGTGTTAGTCCCAGTCCCCTGCGCACTCGTTGCCGGCCTCTGGGAGCTGGTTTGAGAAGGTGGGTCACTTCTATCCATCTCTGCTGCTACGGTGGGCTGCCGGGCCTCTCTACGTTGTTCCCACGCATTCCTGGTGGGGGGAGGGGCGGGGGTGTAACCACCTCTACCAGGCCTATTGACCCGACTTTGATGAAGTATAGCTATTTTCTTTTTATAGATCTCACAATCCGTGCTGTTCGCAGGGTGATCGTTCCCGCAGTTCGCACATCTCGCAGGCTGCGAGTTGTGCAAACTGCAGGCAGACGTGAGGTGGCCACCAGCGCATTTCAGGCACCTAGGTGGTCTGAAACAGTTGCTGGTGGCATGTCCCCACACCTGGCACCGCCTGCACTGTGAGATCTCGCGATTATTGCGTCGCATCTCCCACGAAATTTTTATTGATAGTATGTGTTTAGCTTTATTGTTGAGAAGTTGTAGAGTGTATTTCGGGTCAACAACGACAAGGTAAAGGGGCCTAAACCTTGTCCGAAGCCTGAAGACTTCCTTGGCCACTATTTGATGTTGTTCCAGTAAGTCTGTTGTGACTTCAGAGGCCTCAGGCCTCAAGACTATCAGAGCAACGCCTTGACCACTATAGGCCAGTAACCGAATCGAATAACGTTGTACATATATCAATTTCTTGTGAGAGCGTTGTTCGAAATCGGATCATGAACACTTTTCGTGTCAAAATCCCCTTACATCTAATTGATGTTTGATACTCACATCTCTGAAATAATGATTGGAATTTATGTGTTGAGAAACATAGGAATATTCATGGAATATTCCATGAATATACACCACAAAATATTCAGTTGAGAATATTTCATGAATATACCGCACAGAATATTCAGTTGAGAATATTTCATGAAATTGAAAATACCCCACAGAACATTCAGTTGGGAATATTTCATGAATATACAACAGAGAATATTCAGTTTGGAATATTCCTGGAAAAATTCATACCTGAATATTCCCTAAACATATCCGACAATTCACTTTGGAATATTCCTTTTAAATGTTCCAGAGGCATGTATATATTCTAGGAATAATCGATGAATATTCGGAATATACTCCTCCCATTCAGCATATTTAGAGTATATTCTAGGAATATCCAGTGCTGTCTGGGCATATACAAATTTTGAATGGAATCTGATCATAATTAGAAAACTCATTTGCCATTTGATTCGGCCATCTTGGATTTCCGAACTTTGACGAGATGATCCTAATCTATGACTCCGAAAGTCCTCAGATACTGATTTTGAATAAAATCAGACGATAATTAAAAAAATCATCCGCCATATTGATGGATCCACCCTTTTGAATTTCCTATTTATGACAAATAAATCATAATCTTCGACCTCGAAAATCCCCAGATACCAATTTTGAATGGAATTGAATTTCAAAACTCGTCTGCCATGTTGGGTCCGCCATCTTGAATTTTTGATTCAAAAATTAGATTACGACTGATTCTCATACCTACCAAAAAATTTTCATACGAATCGGTAGAGACACGTAGAGACGTTCCAAAGGAGTTTGGCCATTAACACCGTGACTGGGAAGGAGAATTTCATATATTAGATATAGAGGTCAGATGAATGACACACCCCTACCTGAGACTATACATGGTGGTCCAACGAAAACTTCACACCCCGATTTCAGGGCGTGAAAATTAAAAATAAGGAAAAACGCTCGGATCTTTCGGTGTTTGATTCTTGTGGGAACGATTTGTCTGCTTTTATCATCCCCGTAACTTCAACCTCCTACCAGAGGGAAGCACAACCCCCTATTTTTGAAAAGGAATAGGGGATGTATTGCGTTACCTCATTTTGAAGATTTTATCGAGTACTATCGATGAGATGAGAGATGAAAGAGTGTAAGAGATAATGTCGACTCAACCTCGGAAATATCATTCTCATTAGAGTAGGATTATAGAAGTATTCATCAGAAAAGTTTGTTGTTAGATTTATCTGGATCAATCATGAATATTCAAGAATCAATTCGATAAGGTTGAAACGTTGTTGAATATTCACGATGAAATAGTAGATCGAACAGATTGTGCTTCCAAAAACTTTTTTTTGACAAAAAAATAACAAATAATTAAATACTTTTCGAATCCTACTCTTATAAGTACGATGCGTCTGGACTGCCATCCTGAAAAAAACTTTTTTCTCACGAATATTTGCCTAACATACAGGCTGTCCCATTTTTGAGGCCTTACGGGATATCTCACCGATTTTCAAAAATAGGGATTTGCAGTTTTGGCGAACGTTGGCTACTTTTATGTGAAACTGACGATACCGCGAACGAAACTTTCATAACTCCATACGATTTTGAGTTACAGGGCAAATTCAAAAATGTTGCATTTCGGCATGGAATATCCAATATATGTTTTTTCGAATGGAATACCCGGTTTAATTTTTTATGTTTGAAACGTTGACGCTTTCCAAGAATATAAAACACCCATAAGATATTTTGAGTTAAACCCATGAAATTAGATAGTTTCTTGTTTTTCAGTGGATTTTGTTATGCTCCCTCCAGCAATGGGAGGACGACGCCAAGTTGAAGCTGGTGAAAGAGGATGACATACCTACACCTCACATCTGCGTGGCTTTCATCCCAGATGATGAAGGGCTGCCCAGATGGACCGGAAACAGGTGACAAAGCGGCGTGGACTTCAAATCAGAAACGATCGAGGAAGAAATGTTGACAACATAAATATGGACTTGGCAACAATTCTCGAATGGACATCCAATAACTTGTGGAAACTTCACAAACGATAAGATTTTCACAAAATTTTGTAGAAATTTGCCAAGGATTTCCATCGAGTAACGGCCGAGTCAATTCAAAAAATCCAATAATTTGGTAGATTTCAATGCAAACAAAACACAAGCATGCCTTTTCTCTAGAAAAGCGGATCTCACTGTGCCCAACATAAGCTTTCCAGGAGTAACCATACCTTTGAAGACATCCATTTCGATGCTTGGTATTACTATCAGCAATAACCTTTCTTGAGGAAATCACGTGAGATCAATTGCTGAAAGTGCATCTCAAAAACTTGGTTTCCTGTTTCGGGCCAGGAGCTATTTCACTGCCAGTCAGCTGTTTATGATCTATAAGGCACAGATTTGACCTGTCCTGGAATACTGTTCCCATATTTGGATTGCAGCACCCTAACATACCCTGAAACTGTTGGATTCTGTCCAAAAAAGGGCATTTCGTCTCGTGGGTGATGCCTCGATTACAAACTCACTCACTTTTCTGGAACATTGTTGAAAAGTTGGCGACCTGGCTCTATTTTATAGATATCTTCATGGACGATGCTCTTCTGGAATATCAACAATTGTTCCTCCCTTGGCAGTCTCCGCCAGAATAACTAGTCGAGTTGAGGCTTCGCACCTCTCGTGGTCACTTTGGAGACCTGCAGAACATCTCTCTCCAATGACTCGTTCATCCAACGAACAGCGATAGGCTCTGGAACACTTTCCGAGGGAGATGTTCTCCGAGGTATATAACCTCCAGAAATTCAAGAAGAACACCAATTCCTACCTTATTTCCCTTGGTTCTCACGATGTTTTCTGAACATTACAGGATATCACTTTTCGTGGGACCCAAAACATAACAGAAAGGTACGGGACAGACTTAGACATTTTCAATATACGGTGGATCCATCAAGGAGCGGCTACACTTCTTCCCACACTTCGGTTTTGGACAAATGCAATTCCGATTGAAAAATACGAAGAAAAATCCGCCATCTGGAGTACAGCGAGCTCGGGGGCCTCTGTTAAAACTCTCGACAAAACCTAAACGATCATTACAGACAAGGGAAAAAACCTCTTCGAGGTAAAGCGTCGAGAGAACGAGGTAGACCGAAACCTGGCGCAAGTGGGGAAAGTAATCCTCCTTGCCCTTCCTCTTCCCTGAGAACATGGATACGCACTTCTCGTTCCTTCAGATGAACATCCAATATGCCAAAGATATGGCTTTAATCCAAGAACCCTGTATCTCCAACACAGGCCAGATTAGCGGCCTGGGAAACTGCTCTGGTGAGTTGATTACATTCACTACAGCTGGCAAACCTAGGACTCGTTTAGGTACTTATCAGGAAAAACATCAATTATTTCATGATAACAAGTCTCTGCACACCTGATGTGGTTTCAGCTCAGCTCTCGGTTCCGGTAGGGGACAGTTGCTTAGACGTAGTACTCTGCTCTGTGTACATCCCGGACGACCTGAAGGAACATAATGCTCCAGCAGCAGGGCGAGAGCTAATCGCCTTCTACATGAGTAAAAACAGGCAACTGATCATTGGATGCCCACCATTTGGACAGGAAAAGTAGCAACATCAATAAAAGAGGTGAGTACCTATATAACTATACAGGGTGTAACTAAATAAGTGTAAAACATTTGAGGGGGTAATTCCTTATCGAAAAGAGATAGGATCTTTCATATGAAGAAACTTCATTGGAGCATCCCATCCCCACAGCTCCTTGAAGGGGGTACATAAAATTTGTTTAACAATTTTTTTCACAAATTAAGAACAGGACAACAATACACAATTAGTATTACTTCAAGTCTAAAAATTTACAAACTGACAGCTTGATACCAATTTAATGGGCTTATATCACGAAAAATTTTTATTTCATAATTCGATAGAACTCACCCAAACTAGCTCACCACCGCAAACCGTTTCTCGCTGTGAGCTCCCTACGTTTTATAAAAAATTATTGAAATCCCCGATTTTTCGGACCTTCGAAAACGAGGCGATGATGTGACGTCAAAACCCTAACACTGAAACAAGACTATTCCAGACAGAGATGAATGATACATGATTTCTGGCAGAGGGAATTAGCGCGAGATCACAGTTGAAAGAATTAATATATCAGTTGCCTCAGTCTCCGTCGGGCGTTTGGTATTTTCTTTTAACTATGGCGAGATGAGGTTTCTACGTCATAAGAGGGTCCGTTTTCAGATGGTACTATTATTTATGTCCAAAAACAAAACATTTCAGTTAATTTTTCGATCGAATTATGTCGTCAATCATTATTTATGTATAAAAGGATCATTATAAACATGGTTTGAGTTGAAAGTTCTACTAAGGTGTACACGCCCATTGTCACTATTGCTAATAGCAGCCAACTGAATTAGTTTCGTATTGTCGTTTTATGGCGATTTGTATGTTGTTCGTAAAATGATTTTTGCTGCGAACTGGTTCATTTTTTTCGGAAAATTCAAGGGACATTTTTTATTTAGCTTGAAACGGCCTATCGAAAATAAATTTTCGAATGGTAAACAAATAATAAGACAAAAAGTTCCATTGGAAATAAAATCTAGGGGTTGCGTTTTCAGCCCCTTATAACTATGGGGTGAACCAAATAAATTACTGGCTAATTGTCTGTTTGGTAGTAGAAAATGTCAGATCAATTTCATTACTGTAACTTTTTTAGTGCTTGTGAAAAAAATTGGTAAACGAATTTCATGGACCCCCTTCAAGGGGCTTTATCAAAATATGGGATGCTCCAATGAAGTTTCTTTATATGAAAGATCTCATCTTTTTTTCGATGAGGAATCACCCCCTCAAATGTTTTACACTTATTTAGTTACACCCTGTATAATAAGTGAAGGGCTAGTCATAAATAACGTAGGCTCGGAGCCGACTTTCGTGAACAAAATTCGCGGAGGAGTTTTAGACTTAACAATCAGTTCACAGTTCATGAGTACAAAGATCGTTAACTGATGTCAAGTACTCACAAAGCCCTTCATGTTAAGATCATAGGCATATACGATTTGATATTAAAACAGGACACCGACCAATAGTACAAATTCCAGAAGCACCTAGATTCCAGAACCAGTTCTATTAAAAATAGAGCGAAAGTCGAAGTGGCGAGTGAACTTCTGGTAACCGTCATTCTAACAGACTATTAGGAAACATGCCCATTAAAGGAGAAAAGAGACCTCAGAGGTACACCTTGGTGAAGCAAGAACCTGGACAAAACAGACAAGAAGTTTGACTGCTCTTCAATCGGGCTAAAGAAACAAGGTGCTGGAACTCTTACCGCACATCTCTAATGGCGGATAACAAAGAAATGAGGAAAGCCACAAGAGACTCTTGAAGGGGGTTCTGTCAGAGTATATCAGATATACCTGCCAGCATGATAATTCACAAGGCTCTCGCCAGAGATCCGACCGAAGAGATGGGCTCGATAAAACGTCAGGCAAACGTTAGAGATTCTTCTACAGACTCACTTTTCCGGCAGTCTGCTTCTGGAGGACCGTCAGCAAATTCCACTCTCAATAGGATTGATAATACAACCAAAGGAGGAGGACTGGAAAAATGCCTCAAAAGTGGTCTCCACAGAGTAAGTTGGAATGGACGGTGAATTATTTCTACCCGTTGAAGTCTCCGGGACAGGACGGAGTTTTTCCTGTCCTCCTACAAAATGGTAGAGAAGTTTTACTTCCTCTCCCTACTCAAATTCTTTCGACTGATCAGCCTCACTTCGTTCCTATTAAAGACTCTAGGAAGAATTCTAGGCAGGCATATTAGAGATGTGAATCTGCGGGAACATCCCCTAAAGCCCCATATATATGCATACCAAACAGGCAAATCTACGGATTTAGCACCAAACAATCTCGTAGGAAAGATCATTCCCCAGATCATAAGTCGTCGTCAAAAAGGTCGAGGTACTTTACCCCCTCATGTGGTCATTCCTAGTTGACTATCTGCTGGGGGTGGATTCCCATGCTATGCTGATGATCTGGTCCTGATAGTGAAAAACAAATTCGAAGCAACGATCTTAAACGGCCTACAAGAAGCCCTTGATACTGTGTACAAATGGTGCGAGAAAGAGCAGATGTCTGTGAACCCCCGGAAAACTGTAATCATCTCTCCTACCAATAGGCAAAAGCTGGATAAGCTTCATCAGCCTGTCCTATATGGAGGGAGCATTCCGTTTGCGACGGAGGTGAAATATGTAGGGGTCAACCTAGATAAAAGACTCACCTGGAATTTTTGTCAATCTCGGTAAGTATGCCACAATCTTTCAGGCGGGGGTCTTCGCAATTGAATTGTGTGCTAGAGAATTGACGAATAGACCTCTAGTAAACAAAAACATCATTATTGTATCAGACAGTCAGGCGGCTTTCAAAACACTGGGCTTCATCAAAATAAAATCCAAGCTTGTTCGGAGCTGTATCGAATCCCTAGAAGACCTGGGTGCAAACAACAGAGTTACTTTGCTGTGGGTGCCTGGACATCAGGTGGTGGAGGGCAACGACAAAGCCGACATCCTTGCCAAACAGGGAACCGAATCTGTGTTCATAGGACAGGAAGCATACTTTGGGATCACCGTAAGTGCGGCTTGAACAACTATCTCGGACTGCGCGGAGAAGAAAAGACTCACGTACTGGTCTGAATTACCAGGATTAACCCATTCAAAAGCGTGTCTGTCTTACCCATCGAAAAATATAACCAGGCAGATCCTAGAATGGAGCAGGAGTAACCTGCGAATTCTGACAGGACTGCCTACGGGACACTGTCGTCTAAGATACCACCTGGGAAGAATGGGTCTGAACCAACAAGTGGACTCTCGGTTCTGCTGTGTGGAAGACGAAACACATACCATGTTCATGCCCTTGCCTAGAGAGGCTGAAGTTCGACATATTTTGCTTTACCAATTCAAAACCTATCAATTCCAGATAAATCTCACGTAATCCAACCATGGACTTTGTAAAAACATGTAATTCATACAGTGAACTGTAACCTCTAGAAGTGAGCACCACTCACATGGAACCTAAGCTAACCTAAGCTTGTCCATAGCTTTCATAGTCAATGAATAGTGCTGAATATTGGTGAATGTTGAATGTTAGAGGAATCGAACCTACAAAATACTGTAACAGCAACAAGAAAAATATTAAAATTCGCGACATGGACAATGTTGTCACATATTCACAAGGTTTATCGATGAAATATCGTCTAAAAAACTAGTTAGTTGGTTAGTTAGTCAAATGTATGCCCGATACCTGAGATCGCTCATAGGTGTTATATATTTTTGAAAAGCGCAGAGCATTATTGTTTCAAATATAAGAAAATATACAAGGTGTTTAATTTGAGAAAGCACAACTTTGCGATTTATCTGAATAATAACAGCACATTTTGAGAATCTGACTAAACCACTGTATTCTAAGTGGAATAATGTAAGAATTTATGACCGTTCTTCATTTTTCGATGAGTTGAAAGATAGCTGAGATACAGGAATGGGATCCCAAGATGCAACATTTCCAATTTCACCCGGAATCTCGAAAAGGAAGCAGAAAGCAAATAGTTGCTGTAAATTAGGAGATATTTGGAATGATAATCTCTTTTTTTTTCCAAAACACCTTTTCCGACATTGCCTTTTCTACTATTTCATCTTTCATTTCGGTATCGATAAAAATTTCGACGCAAAATTAGAGGATCAAATATTACTCGATGAAATCTTCAAAATGAGGTATCGAAACGGCCCTCCTCCTTATTCCAAATCCGAGGGTTGTGGTTTCCCCTGGTACGGGGTTGAAGATACGGGGATGAAGAAAGCAGCTCTTCGTCCCCTTCCGAATCAGACTCATCGACGGGTTGGTTTTTCAGAATTTGTATTTCAAAGTCCTAGAATCGGGATGTTAAATTTTCGTTGGACCACCCTGTCACCGTCCAAGCCGCTGTCCAAGCGATCTCAGTCGGTGAGATGGAAGAAACGCCATTTGGTTCAACCAGGAGTTTTTTAATCTCAATTAATGTTCCAGATGAAGAAAATGTTGAATATTGTAGATAGATAGGTAGATTTATTCATGTTACTACACAATAGTGTTTGTACAAACGTCAATGAATAAATAAAATGAAATAAATATAATGAGACATAGATACATACAACAAATAAACAATGACAAAATAGTTTGAAGTTTAGTTTCGACTTGAAAAAAATACTAGATATTCATTGAATGAGTAAATTCTTTCTTCAATTAGAATATTTTTGACTCGATTCTTGAATACCTGTAAACTCATAAATCGACTTCTGAGTTCGTCTGCAAAAACATTGAAAAATTCTATAGCGAGATATTTGATTTGTGATATAGATTGAAGGTTATGTTGATGCTTGATGCGAAATTGGGGAAATGTTGAATGATTCATCAATCTACTAAAGATTATCGTAATGCTTGATTGAATATTTGTTCGTATGTGATACCACAAGTGATACTATTTTGCAGGAAGTATTCGGCGATTGCTACGACAGCTTGTTGCCTAATAATTTCGCCGAATGACATTGTTTATCAAAACTTTCGAGACGTAGGCGAGAAGTTTTGAATGAATATCATGAGCGAAATTGAAGCAGCAAGCTGGAGTATGTCAATCGAATATTTTATGATTGAGACAATGAACGAGCACCTCGCGAGAGTTGTGCACACTGCATCCATAATTCTGGCTTCCAACATGATAGACATGAACTTTGAAAATGTTTTCGCTGAAAAAGAGGTTGGTTGGTAACGTGTGCGTCAATTTGGCTTCCGTATTGGCAGAGCAAGTCTGATAAATCTTAGAAAACAAAAAATATCGCTGGAATACAGGAGAATCCGTGAAAATGTTCGATTCTGATTGGTTCTCGAGAGTGGAATAGGTAGTCACAACAATAAAATGGGGAATTCGAATTTAGAAATCAGTGGATGATAATTATTAAGTCGAAAAATTCAACTTATTATTTAGGAAGAGCAGTATGCTCTTCCCAAGAAAAATCTCCTATTCAGAGTTATTTTCATTAGATAAATATATTTTCTGGGAATAAGAAATCCACTTCATGGGTGTTCCCTACTACAATATAGACTCACCAAATATCAGCTTGAACAATCAGATGAATCAAACGATCTCTACGTTTGATGTGATATGACAACTTGAATCTTTACTGTGTACTGGGTGACTAATGATATTGAATTTTATGAAGCGATTTTATACTCAGATATCGCAATAGTCTAATTATATGTCGTGTTTTGCGTCTGAATATCTGACTGAATCTGTCAATAAATGATAACATCTTCAAATATTCATTGAGGACACTAGTGATTTATTTGCAGTTGATAATTATACATCCCAAAAAGGTGTGATATTCAGTACTGCTAACATAACATTATTTTCCACACATTAATTATTGCTGGAATTCTGAAACAGAATTAGGGTGAAGGGAGGTATATTTTACTCGGAATTAAGCTAATTTCCTTCCAGTGTTGGCAAAATTCCATAGTTAATAACTGACACCATAATTCATTCATATATAAACGAAATTTATATTTAATTTGACATTTAGGAAACTTTCCACCCTCAAAATCTTTTTTCCAGTAAGTGATACGGATAATCAGAATGATACTTCAATTTTATCTTCAAGGAAAACACTTGAAATAATCATTTTGAGCCCTCTCGATTCAGCCCCCTAGGAGCAGTAGATGTAGCCCTCACAATCTCAAAAGACAGGTAAATTTCATTTTGATTTAGGACATTTTGATTGGGAAGGTCTTTGTATGTTTTTCCATCGTTTCCATGGAAGAGAGTTCATTTCTCCTCAGCAGATCCAACACGATCTGCTGAGACAATTTCTGAAATCATCATGTTGGGGATGCAAATCTACATACCGAACACTGCAAGGAGGACATCTTCCGATAAGGCCTGGTTCAGTAGAAACTGCTCTAGAGCTGTCGCTTCCAAACAGGCAGCATTCCATCGATGGCAGAAAAATCCTGGCCCTGATACTAGAGCAGAATATGTCGAGGCTAGAGGCATATGCAATGAGATAATTCGATCATCAAAGGATGCTCATAATTCCAAAATAAGATCAGATTTTGTTGAATGTCCTAACGATCCCGTTCATTTTGATCCTTCTCCAAAGCTGTAGAAAGAAACTTCTCTTTTAGCTCGTTTCCTCATCTAACCAAGGAAGATGGAAAACAAGCCACAACTGCCCAGGAGAAAGCCAACATTTTTGCGTATTTATTTCCTGGAAATTGCCCTTTGGATTCATCGAAAGAACAAACTCCAAACATAACGCCAATTGACAGTCATATGCCCGAGATCACCTTCCGCCAACGAACTATAATGAAGATTTAATTGGGTCTCAACACCAACGAAGCTTGTGGCTCCGACGGAATCCCACCGATTGTTCTCAAAAAATGTGCTCCCGAACTAACACCTGTTCTCTGCAAGTTGTTCAACTACTCTTACGGATTGGGGATATTTCCGTCCAACTGGGAAATTGCAAGAGTACAACCAGTTCCAAAAAAGGCAAAAAGACCCTACCTAGCAACTACAGACCGATCGCACTGCTATCTATTATTTCAAAAATCATAGAAAAAGCTATCAACATCGAGCTCATGGAATACCTGGAACATTCAGTTATCATCAACGATAGGCAATATGGCTTCCGTCATCAGATATCAACTGGTGACCTGCTCGTTTACGTCTCACAATATATGGCAGCAATCTATTGAAACATATGGTGAAACCTTAGCCGTGGCACTTGATATCTTCAAAGCATTCGATCGAGTCTGGCACCACGGACTCCTTGCCAAGCTTCCATCTTATGGCTTGACTCCCCAGCTATGTTCTCTGTTAGCTAGTTTGCTCTCAAACAGGTTTCTCCATGTAGTGGACGAATTTCATTTGACTCTCTTACCATAAATGCTGGTGTTCCGCAAGGATCAATTCTAGCACCAACACTATTTCTACTCCATATCAACGATTTGTTAGAAACAACTTCATGTCCAGTACACAGCTTCGCGAATGATAGTACCCTCCATACCGCCTTCTCTTCCAGGGCTCCAATACCAGCCAGGCGAATCATAAACGAACGAGGAAGAAATTTTGACAACATAAATATGGACTTGGCAGCAACTCTCGAGTGGGGTTCCAATAACTTGATAGATTTCAATGCAAACAAAACACAAGCATGCCTTTTCTCTAGAAAAGCCGATCTCACTGTGCCAAACATAAGCATGTCAGGAGTAGTCATACCTTTGAAGACATCCATTTCGATGCTTGGGATCACTATCAGCAATAACCTTTTTGGAAAAATCACGTGATCAATTGCTAAAAGTGCATCTCAAAAACTTGGTTGCCTGCCACTTCCAGTCGGCTGCTTATGATCTATAAGGCACAGATTCGACCTGTCCTGGAATACTGTTTCCATATTCGGAGTGCGACATCCAAACATATACCCTGAAACTGTTGGATTCTGTCCAAAAAAGGGCAATTCGTCTCGTGGGTGATGCCCCACTCACAAACTCACTCACTTCTCTGGAACACCGTGGAGAAGTTGTCGATCTGGCTCTATTTCAGAGATATTCTCATGGACGATGCTCTTCTGAAATATCAACAATTGTACCTCTCTTGGCAGTCCCCGCGAGATTAACCCGTCGAGTTGAGGCTTCGCACCCCTTCGTGGTCACTTTGGAGACCTGAAGAACATCTCTTTCCAAAGACTCATTTATTCATCGAACAGCAAGGCTCTGGAACACATTGCCAAAGGAGGTAATCTCCGAGCCATATAACATTTAGAAATTTGAGAAGAACACCAATTCTTACCTTATTTTCCATGTTCTCACGATGCTCTCTGAACATTACAGGATATCCCTTTTCGTGGAAACCAGAACAAAAAAAAAATACAAATTTACCTCTCTTCTTTCAACCCCCTAGGAGCGGTAGAAGTTACCCTCAGAATCCCATCAGATAAGGGGGGTCAAGATGTACATTATTTGAAAGAGCGTTCCATTCTCTCTCCGAAAATACCCTAGTGTATCATTTTTTGATAAGCAATTTCCGAAAGAAGCCGTTTCAAACTTATAGAAATGATTAAAATATATACCTGCACTGGGATGCATTGTTTTCAGGTTGGTGTCATTGTATTGACTCTCTTTTCGGTTCAAAATCTTCCTGCAATTGAACTGAAAAAAGAGTCAACACAATAATACTAAGTTAAAAACCATGCATCCCAGTGCAGGCATTTTGATCGAAAAATTATAAACTAGTGTATTGTTTGAAAGATAATTGAATATCCTTCGAAATGATGTGCCTAGATGTTGGGGGTGGTGAGTTTTCAAAATGTCAGCAATCCCAAACGCTAAACAGGGATAATTGAATGAAATGGCGAATGGGCGAGTGGACTGATAATAAATTATTGGCCTTCAACTACTCCACTGTGTCGTTAGGAACTTCAAATTAATTTTTGCAACACTTTTCACGCGTTTTTGATGTAAATAACGTAAATTGTTGAATTTCAGAGCTCATTTCAAATGAACCTTCTTGGCCGCCATTTGGCGATACGTCGAATAAATGGTGACGTGAATTTTTATGCTGTTTCAGTATTGGTCTGATAATCTTCCATTTCCACTCGGAGTTTCATCTGACTCTCTCATAAATGCTGGTGTTCCGCAAGGATCAAGTCTAGCACCAACACTATTTTTACTCCATATCTACGATTTGTTGGAAGCAACTTTATGTCCAGTACACAGCTTCGCGGATGATAGTACCCTCTATATCCATTTTTTCATGATCATAATTTATCTGAGAATTTTTGTTTTCAACACTTTCATACCCAATGAAGAGGTTCAAACTTGAACGATGGAAACTTCATTTTTATAGACCTCTAATCGCAGATTCGTGATAGAGTCTCAATTCAGAATTCTTTTCCACGTCCTGTATGATGAATATCAATTCATCATACACCCAAGAACAAACCGTCCAGATGACAGGAATAGAATGCCAATAAATTTTCTCAGATGTCATTTTGTTATAGTTTTACTCGGTTTTAGTTGTATTATAGAGAGATGAAAATTGTGAATATCATGAAGAATGGCTGTAAGAATGAGTGAACATCATGATTACTGATGAGGGTTTAGAAATCCGAAATGAGTTCATTGCAATGAAGTCATATTACCTGCTCATCAATATCAGAGTTTATGCCAGTATACTTCTCCTATACATTCCAATTTCCATTTCAATGCTGAATATATTGGTAAGTTATATTTTTATATCATTGTACATCATATTATTCATCCGATTTGAGAAAGAATGTCAATTCTCTATGTCGGAAAATTTCATTTTTTATTTTTCATGTTCTCTTTTGGATGTTCATCAGATATAATTTAATGTTCGACGTGGCAAATAGCAGGAAAAGTAGTTAATTTTTGTTGAATATTCAGAATGATTTGTGCATATACAAATTTTTGCATGCAAATTCTCAATTCCAGAAGATTTAATATTTTATTTTCAAACTCTTATCGTGTTTGTTCAATAGATATAATTCAATGTTCGTCGTGGCGTATAGCCAGGAAAATAGTCGTTTTCTGTTGAATAAACTGAAGAAGAGTTGATATTCTCCATCCATTTTTTTATGTTGATAATTTATCTGAGAATATTTCTTCTCAATAAATATGGACTTGACAACAATTCTCGAATGGCGATCCAATAACTTGGAAGATTTCAATGCAAACAGAACACAAGCATGCATTTTCTCTAGGAAAGCCGATCTCACTGTGCCCAACATAAGCTTGTCAGGAGTAATTATACCTTTCGAGACATCCATTTCAATGTTTGGTATTACTATCAGCAATAACCTCTCTTGGGAAAATCACGTGATATCAATTGCTAGAAGTGCATCCCAAAAACTTGGTTTTCCGTTTCGGGCCAGGAGCTTTTACACTTCCAGTCAGCTGTTTATGATCTATAAGGCACAGATTCGACCTGTCCTGGAATACTGTTCCCATATTTTAAGTGCACCACCCAAACATACTCTGAAATTGTTGGTTTCCGTCCAAAAAAGGCAATTCGTCTCGTGGGTGAAACCTTGCTCACAAACTCACTTACTTCTCTGGAACACGGAACACCGTAGGAATGTTGGCTATCTGGCTCAATTCTATAGATATTTTCATGGACGATGCTCCTCTGAAATATCAACAATTCCTCCCTTGGCAGTCCCCGTCGAGTTGAGGCTTCGCACCACTTCTTGGTCACTTTGGAGACCTGCAGAACATCTCTTTTCAAAGACTCGTTCATCCATCGAACAGCGAGACTCTGGAACACATTGCCAAGGGAGGCGTTCCCCGAGGCATATAACCTCCAGAAATTTGGGAAGATCACCAATTCCTACCTCATTTTTCTTGGTATTCTCACGATGTTCTCTGAACATCACAAGAAACCAGAAAAAAAAAATGAAGCAAGGTTGGCAAGTCACCTATTATGATCAAGTTATCAAAAAGATGTTAGAGTCATGTCGTTGAATAAAACATGATAGGTTGTTCCATATGATATTATAGTTTTGAACCAACCAGCATGTCTTATTCTTCATAACAAAATATCATTTAAATGTTGGAGACTTGGCAAACTGCTGAATGCTGAGAAAACGTACTGAGAACGTCCGGCCAAGACGTTTCGTACGTACTGGGGACGTCCAAATTTGGTACGGTCGACGTTCAGGTACGTACTGGGGACGTCCAGATTCCGCGCGTTTGTACATCCTCAGTACGTCCATTCAGGACATGATTCAACGTAGATCCGTGGAGATTTATATAGGGTAGGAAGTCTTATTTTGAAAAAAAAAACGCTCATATCGGGGATCAATCCCACGACCTTTAGATCAGCAGGCAGATGCTAAACCTATTACTCTGTAGAACCCTTGTTGATTAACAGTATACAACAAACAATATTATGTGCGATTGCCGATTGACTCATCACATCGATACTTTTAAAGAATTAGATAATCACGGCAGAGAATACCTAAATAGATGTTTTGTGATCTGGTGGGACCAGTAAATAATGAATTTATCGTGAGCATTGTATTATGTTTATGTATGCGAGGTAGATTCCAGAGATCGAGGGTGGAAATTATATATGCAATGATTTCGATTATCATTAAACAATTCTATTCAATCCCGTAAATAAAAAGTCGATAACGTCTAGAGTTGGAGGTACCCAGTACATCGGAATCGTACGTACCCAGTACGTCCAGAAATGGACGTTTTCAGTACGTCTTGAGAATGTCCCGGACGTTCAGACCTAAATGGGTCCTAAACTGGATGTCCCCAGGACGTCGAGTGCTATATGGGCACATTCAGCGATTCGAATGTCCTCTAATGTGAATCAATATAATCATTATTTACACGAATTTATTTTGAGCAATAAGCCACAAATGAAAAAAGGAGATTTTGAAACAATTGCATTTTTATTGCTAACTAGGAATATCACCAATACTCGATTGAGAATTCATGAATTATTGAATAACAGATATTTCTGAAGTTCCTATATAATAGAAATTCCACACATGGCAACTGTGATATGGTCTGCCCCTACTTACGATATCGTGGCGTCAGTTTTCACTGGCGGTAAATTTTCATCCGTTCGAAAATTGCCGTGGCATTATTGATGATATTAGCACCTAAACAACAACCAGAAAAATTCGAAAAAAAATGAAATGGGAAGGTAATCAAGCAATGACTCTATTTAAGAAATACAAAAAATCAGTCCACTTGTGGGGATAACTCTGTAATGTATTTTTATTCCTTGAATATTGGTCAAACAGAAATAATATCGGGATCTTCAACCAAGTTGTATGGAATCATTGAAAGAAGAATATAACAATAATAAACAAAAACACATCAAAGTCGAGACATATTGAATTATAAAAGGTAGGTACTAGCACATTCAAGATCGAATGAAAGGTAACCATTTAGGGTATAGTTTCAAAATAGAATCACTGAAAATCTTTGTTCGAGAAATTCCTTCACATAATAAGAACTCCCTCCCAGCAGATATTTTGTCTCGTTCTTCAAAACATTGCAGAAGCTGCTATATTTCCTTC